>JASANC010002400.1:0-138697 GCA_030248135.1 Theristus sp. LFF4_11 | reverse complement strand
GTTGGGAGAGATGCTAAAAAATTAAAGAAACAGACCAGCGCGGGTGGCATACCCGAGCCACCGCCAAATTGAGGGAACACATCAATCACCGGTAGCCCGATGAAGCCAAAGCCTTCCTTGACCACCCCTGATGATTTGCGTCCAACGGCCAATTCAGCAAACTCTTTGGCCTCCGCGTGTTGTTGGTCGGTGAAAAGCTGAAAACGTGAACAACCAGTTCAGTTTGATGTTGGAGCAGTGATTTCAACGCAGGACCCGACCGTCACTTGGAAGCGTATCGGCATGTCAAAGTCGTTGTCCGGCCAGCCGACTTCGAGCGCAACAGCGGTCGGTGCCGGGGTGTCGCCACTGTTTGTTGAACCATCCTCGCAGTCACACTCGCACTTCAATTTCTGTGTAACTAATGTTTTGAAGCTATGGGATATGGCAGCCACATGAAACATATGCCTGACACCACCGAAAAAAATGAGGCTGCTAAAACGGCCACTGAAATCATGTTTGAGTTTTAGTAGCTATTTCAATTTCAGCAGCCCCGTTTTTACATCATGGTTAACGTAAAGTCCTACATATAAGGTTCCTCCCACGTATAAGACCCCCACCCAAAAGTGGGCGGAGTGTCACATGGCGGAAAACCAAAAAAATCAAAAATTTGACTTGGTCGAAATCCCATTCCGTTTATAAGGCCGAACTTCCTAATCTCTGGCTTTATAAGACCTCCTCACTTATACAGTAAGGTTTTCACACAAATTCCACTTTTTTCAGAAATTTTGGATTTTCAAATTTATATAAGGAGACCTCATATGCACGACTTTACGGTTTTTTTGAAATTCAGAAACATCGAAGTTTTAGTTCGTAACAAAATCAAACTCATTTAAAAATTGTAACATACAGTCGAACTCTGAATCATGGGAAATCAGCTGATTGGTTGGTGCATGCTTTCTGTGCAGAACGACAGACGACTCTCCACACCAATGCACCTGCACAAAAAGCGAGCATCATGTGACCACCAACCAATCAGCTGATTCCCTATAATTTAGAGTTCGACTGTAGGTGCTGATTACCGCTGAGGCAGCTGTCGTGATCGTCAAACAGAATAGTGCGAATTGAGCTTGGCTGCAAAGTTGTGAATCACTTTAAAAACTTGATTTTGTTGCGAAAAATTTCAGAAACCTACGTTATCATTGCGTTGCCGATGCGTTTGCTAACTTTCTTTCCTCCTAAGAAAAAATGCAACTTTTTATATTCAGTGGATAGCGACGCGTGTTCCTGAAATCGTCGTGTAATGAAGAAATTGCTGAACACGCCCAATGTGCTACCAACAGATAAAATCAGAAAACAAGTTTCATGCTGCGCATTTTAGCGACCAACACGCAACACCGAAAAGCAAAATAGTTTAGTTTTTTACGTGTTGTTTCGACACGCACATAGTTGACTGCAGTGAGTTTAACGCAAACCGCGTAAAAATAAAAACAAGCAGAATGAATGTTGAATAGGTTCAGTTTATGTCAACATCGGTTTACGATACAAGAAAAATTACCGACTATACCAAGAAAAAAATATGTTCTTCATGTACCACTGTGAAATAAAACAAATAATATGAACAGGCATCCAAATAAGGTGAAGCTTGGCGTGCGCACAAAACATGCAGCACAGTCATTTGACAGTGAAAAACAAGATACAATGAACACAGAATATTACAACAGTGTCCAAATAAACGATGTTAAGGAACGGCATACGCTTTTTGGAATTGAGAAACAGAACTCATCACTGCAATAATAATTTGTCCAGCAAAAAGGTAAAAACTGATACCATTTGGAAAATTACAATTTTGAAATCGATGAGTTTCAAAAACAGAAATTTCAGAAACAATGCACTGTATAGTTGGCCTGGATAATTTGTAGTGTTAGCTGAAAGAAAAGTGCGCTTTCTGCGCATTTAAAGATGGAATATGATCGGTAATTAGGAAAGCTATGTGCCAAATAGAATAGGCATTTTTCAGGAAAAATTAGAATAAAATTTCTTTTTTTTTGAACCTGATATCAGGCAAACCAACAGCCAACCAGCTAATCGTACAAATTATCTGGAGTGACAATGTTTTTTATCATAAATGCACACTTTCACTGGTCATTTCAATTGGATGATGCTGCGATTGTTGCTTTGATGTTGCTTTTGTTTTACCATCCTCATTTACACTCAGCTTTTTGTGGCGCAGCGTTTGAGTTTGACTAACTGTGATCTTGTGTATCAACGTGTCCAACTGGACGGCCAACTCCTCGCGAATGCTGTGCATCAGTTCCTGTTTCAGCTGCTCCATACAACCGACCGTTATACTGCCGTTTTCGGCGGTTGCTGTTGTGGTGTCCGGCTTTGCCTTATCGCCAGCCGCCGAGCGCGGATGCTCACTGTCAGGGGAACCGGTTGACGGTGACGCTAACGTCCGTTCGTCGCACGTGGCACTGTGGAGTTGCTGCGTTTGGTGTGTACTTGCACAGACGATTGCGCTGTTGCTCGCAGCACCACGGTTGGCCAATAAAAACTGCTCGTAGTCCGGCGGCGGACAAGCGGCCGATGACTGCGACGTGCTGTCGTCCCTGTCGCCGTCGGCGTCTTCGTCAGCGTCAATGAACGTCACTCGTGGCAGTCGCTGTTGCATGTGTTGCACGTGTGGAGGTTGCATGAGCATGCTCGTGCGCTCCGGCAGTTCACTCAACGAATTGCTGGTCGAGTGTTTCGGTGTTGGCATGTTGACGGGCGTCTGCCGGCGATTGGCCGGGTGCTTGGCGCCCAGCGACAACGTTCGCATGATGTCCTGTTTCACGGCGTCGATCTGAGTCGTCGAACGCTGCGTCTCAACTGAACGATCGTTGCGCAACTCAAAACTGAAAACGCACCACTATCGAGTCGCAATGAAAAAAGGAGCCCACTGAAACTGCTGCTAAATAACGCGTTTATCACTGAGATCCCGTTGCTACTGATTCCTTCCTGCTGAATTTACCGCTGAAATTGAGTTAACATGTTGTAAGATGATAGAAAACCGCAAAACATAACAGCGGTTATTGATGGTAGTACAGTAGCAGTGAATGTTTGCTAACTTTCAACACGCAAGCACGCACGCAAGAATGAGCAACAACGGAATCTCAATGATCATGTATGTATGTAATAACGCACAACGCAATTTAGTATTGTGGATTTATTCAAACGTGTCCGGACTAAAATGACGTCATTTGCTTTAAAAACGCCCGTTTGTCAAAGTACAGGCACTGAAATGTCAGTTTGGTGTGACCGATTCGACATTCACCATTTGTTTACGGGAAGAAATCGGCTAAACGGAAAGTCTGGTTTGCAGTGAATGGCAAGCGCATGTTTGGCGGCACATGACGTCATTTCAGTGAGACACGTTTAAAAAAATAGGTCATAATTTAGTAGTTGTTTTAGCAAGCGTGTTTTGTCACTGCAGTTGGTTCAGATGGACAGTAAATAAAGTTAGAACAGAAACTCTGCATGGCAGCCCAACCGCAAGCTCGATATGTCCTGTTTGATCTCAAGCAGATCGTCTTCGTTGACACCGTCCATCTTCATCTCCTTTTTTGTCTGATGAATGAACCGTGACACAAGTCGATGCATGATGTCCTGTGTGAATGACAGCAATGGATGAATGGGTGACTGAACATGACACTTGGGGCACATGAGACCTGCTCGGGCACCTGGTACGAGAGTTGCTGAATGGACACCGACGGAGGCGGCGACTCGTTGTCGTCACTGTTCTCATTGGACGCTCTGTTCGCATTGTTTGCTGAATGATTCGACTGTGTGCGACTGGCGACACTGCGCGTGTAGCCGGGACGCTGAAAGTGAACACAGCAATATGTCATCGAACAAAACACACCACTACATTCATGAATGAAAGGGGCATTCATGAAGCAGCTATGTTTATTACAGCCGCTACGCGTCACCACATACTGCTTCATGAATGCGCCTTAAATTGCACACTGTGCTGTAAATAAATGCTGCCGTTCTGAAAAGATAAGATTTAAAAAGTGCCATTTATTTCGGCCACAATTTCGAACAGAAAACGCTAAAGTACGATACTTGTACTGTGCTTCTCTATTATACAAAAATGTCACACAAAGGAAAGACGCTTGGACAGTGAACCAGACGGGCATGCGAAAATATGTGGGAAAAGTTTCAGTTAAAAACCGAAAATTGCATTTTTGTCCAGACAGCAGAAAATACAATATTTCAGTTCTTCAAAAATCAAAAAACTAACAGAAACTTTGGACACAAAATAACTCCCCTGCAGAGCAAAAGTGTAAAACGGCCAAAAAAACTGGATAAACCCGTGTGGGCATTCAGGCAAACGAAACCGATATAGATAATGAATGTCTTGTGATTAAAAATCAAAGCACAACACTGCAAGACCGGAAGTACATAACCAATTAAGTTTTGGCTAGTCTTACGTCGTCGGTTAGCATTTTATCAGCACAATTACTAGGTGATGACTGCAAAGTTGAACCTACGATAGTTTTTTGAACTTCTGCAAATAACCTGGAATTTTTAATCTGATCTAAACCCTAAAGAAGTCTCTGACTCCATTAAACACATTCTATCCGGACACAGGTACTCCATCTACTTCTATTAAAACTATGCTCGTTCGACTACTTTTTCCGTTCCTTGTTCAAGCTATCCAGAAAACTGTCTCTAAACCCTCTAAGGCTAGCAGTTTTACGAGTTACAATTTTGACCGAGTTAGGGTTTGGTAGAATCGAATTGGGCAACCGTTCGATGAAACACGCAACGCTGAAAGTTTCATTGTTCCCAACCCAATTCCACCTTGGTTTTCAGCAAAAACAGACTAATGATTAAAACACGTTCACACGGTGAGGCGCATTCGTTAGTGTGTGTTTTGCGATTATATAGAGTTCCATGTAGCTTAACACAATATAATAGTATAACCTTGTGGGCGTCGCAGTTCTGCTCGACTAGCATTACACTCCCACCAACCCTGATTGTGGCGCGTGTCTTCGTGCGTTGGACACGCTGGAACTGATAGCTGCCGATGCACCACTTCAGCGAGCGCCACAGGAAGCGCACAAAGTACAACAGTGACTTTGGAGTCACTATCAGATTGAACGGCGGCGGCAGACTGGAGCCCTCGTCGAAGTGACCCATCCACAGTTTGGTTCGGTGGAACTTCCACTCGAGATCGGCGTGGTCCTGCGCGAGCGGTTTCGTTATGACACGTGTATACACCAGAGTGGATTTAGGGCAGCACTTTTAAATGAAATAAATAACATAAAAAAAGAAAACAAAAAAAACTGAATAAAATCTAGAAAATCAACAATCACATTTATTATTTGAAACGAATGCGACATCATCGCAATCAACATGTTCAGCAGCACAATGATGGAGATTGTGTGGTAGGCTGCGAACATGCCGCGTCCGATCCACTCAGTGAACGCATGCTCCTCAAAGACAGTGGTGTCTTTGGTGTTCGTGATCGAGAACAATGACCAGATCAGGGTAGTGTACGAATTCGGAATGCTGCAAACATCAAAGTTGATAAATCAGAAAACGCCTTAGAGTTTTACAAACGATGGAAATACAAAAGCAACGTGTGCTCACCTTGAAAACGCCGACGGATTCGAGCCACAATGGCCGAGCATGTCGCAGTGCGGCTCCAATGGATCGTAATACCAATACAGCTGCGCCAGGCCAATCACGAACGAACTGAGCACAAGGAAGAATATGAAGCAAAACTTTGCGACGTCGACAAGCATGCAGCCGAGCGAGATCTGCAGTGGGCCAAGGTGAGGGTGCGTTTGGAAGAGATAGATGATGCGCGCAAAGCTGAACACGTTCGCCACCGCGAATAAACCTGCAAAACATTCATCATAGACGGAGATGTACAGAATTCATAGATGCGCTTCACATGTTCAAGTTCACAAATAGATTGTGCCATGTCAGCTTCTTTTGCTTGCTTCCCATGAAATTGCTGTGAGCACAACGGAATCAAGCTGTTCGTTGCACAGAATCGCACCTTCAGACACGAGCATCGGTTCACTGGGCAGCCACTTCATGCGAGTCAAGAAGCGATCGCCATACACGGCCGGCTGTCTCATCAGGTACATTGCGACGCCGCGCAGTGTGAATGTTGACAAATACAGCGCCATCATGATGAAATCAAGCCAGTTCCACCACTGCGACACGTACTTCACAAAGCCTTCTTCCCAGAGTTGCTTCACTTCCGCCCAAACCATGCCTTGAACAGCAAAAAACTTGCTCTTACATTAAGACGAACACAACTGAAATGCAATGAACGGGGCTCACCAAGGACCCAAATGAAAATCAACGTTTCGATTGGAGTGGTCATCGGTCCACGGTCCATTGCGCGGGGCGGATAATGCACAAGTGAGCCGTCGGTTTTGTTCTGCAGTGTTCACGAAACAATTTGTTGCTTTCTTTGTTTCAAAGAAACCACCGGAGAACACAACTCTTCACTCACCCGGCCGCCCTTGTGGCTTCTGTACTCTTCGAAAGTGGCTGCAGTCAACAGCAGCAGAAATGACCCGAATGACGTTGAGTAGTAGAGAAACTTCATGAACGGCGAGCGCACAATCGCGCCGGCCCTTGAGCGCGGCATGAGCACATAGATCGCACTGAGCACTGGCCACAGCAGGATCAGCAGCATGCACACCAGTGTGTTCACCAGTGAGCCGCGCTCGCGACGACCCGGGAAACCCTCGTACCAAATTGACGTCAACAATTGCTGGCAGTGAGGGTGCGAGACAAACTGGAACACGCATTGCACTCGTTTGGGGCTGCTGAGTGCTGCGGCCAACGCCAGGCCAACAGTAAACGCAAAACAGCACAACTACTTCTGCAAAATCCAACCTGTTTCTGTTCAAATTTTATGGCCAGTTTCAATCGTGCCAGACTGAGCTTGCTTGCCCACACATCGGCACTGTCGTCATGTGTGTCTTTGTTCAACACAGCAATTACTTCCTCAGTTGATCGACATTGAGACAACAGATCACACGCGAACGTTTTACATTGCTCGCTCAGTTCCATATATGCTTCCTGGGTAAAAAGAAACAATGAAAACAAAGAGCAAAAGACACAATAACGAAGACCGAATCAGCAATGTTTCAATGGAATCCCGTTCCCAGAAAAAGATAAGCGCGCGGAGCGTGGGTAGGTCATATGTACCGACCAATCAGCTCATTGATTTAGAAGTTGATTTCTTTTCCTGGCTGCAAACTCTGATTCTGACTTGTTTTTCCGTGTCTGGCTTTGAACAAAGGATCGAAGCTAAACTGCACTTACTTTGAATTCATGTTCTTGAATGGACAGATTGTGCAGCTCCCAACTGAGTTTGAATGCAGTCAAAATTGGATCGTTGCTGGTGAGCGATATCCAAGCTGGCGATGCGAGTGCTTTGTAGGTGTTGATGCGGCGTAGCGAATGATGCAGAGAGTCGTGCAAACGTTCTTTGTCACATTCTTTGCATGTACATGACAAACTGTGGGGAGGCTACAAAAAAACAAAAAGCCAACACGGAGGAAGTTGAAAACATCAGCAAATGAACGAAGCAAACCGCCGAAGGGATGATGGCAAGCTGCGGCGCTGAGCAGTGCATTCATTATTACTAACCTGAATGGTGGCGCCACGACTGAGCAGCAACTGTAGCACTTCAAACTGATTGAGATGTGCGGCGAGCACGACGGGACTGATGTCACAGCTGTACTCGCCCGACGCAGTCTCACGTGGGTCAAGCGCCGATGCCCAGCCATCACCAAGCATGTCAGAAGTGACACTGTAACAATGTTGCCTTGCATCACTACTAAACAACGTTGATCGCAATGAACTGCCAGCTAAAATTGTTACTAAACTTGCTGCTAAAGTTGATTCTGAACTTGCTTTCTAAACTTGCCACTAAAGTTGATTTTGAACTTGCTTCTAAACCTGCCATTTAAAAAAAAACTTGGTTACTTCTAATGTGGATTCTAAACTTGCTGCGATTTTCTACTAAATCAATCCAGCTACGAAATATAGCAACAAAACTTTCTACTAAAACTGCTCAACCTGCTACTAAACTTGTTGCTAAACGACTTTAAGTTTAAAAAGCAATGTTTTTCAGTGATGCAGCAATCTCCAAGTACAAGCACGAAATTATTTTCTTTTGAAACAATTGAATAATAACAAAGCATACGTTGGCGTTTTTGCAAATGCAGTTTTACCTGTGATGGTTGATGAGCATTTCGACGATCCTGTACGCGCCCTCCCTGACCGCGTAGAGCAGAGCGTTGCCGACCCTGATGGCAGGCTGCCGCAGCAGCAACTCCACCAGCTCCATGTTCTCATTGTCCACTGCGATCTCCAGCGCAGAGCGACCGAGCACGTCAGTGCAGTTCACATTCACTGCCGTTTCGTTCTCGCTCGTCGGCTAAACCGTGATTCGTTTCTTATGAACCAACTGAGCTTTTGGATCCAACCTTTTTGATGCTTTAACACGGTAAAAACGTCAAAATGCATTTCAAAATTCATTCCATGCCCTTCGGCAGTTTTGAGCACGATATCTAAGCAATATGGGTGAACTTTTGAGTGGGAGTGAAATTTGCGTACACGTGGCGCGATCATGCATGCGTGTTGATTGATCTTACCGCGAGCAAATTTGCGACGGTCGGCTTATCGCCGCGTTCTGCCGCCTCCAAGAAAAGCCGTTCATTGGTGCCAATTTGGTCGGCTGTCTTGAGCGCTTGCGCCGGCGGCTGCTGGAACACAGAGTGCCGCCGTGGTCGTGGCGTCGACTGGTGCGGGATGTTCAGTGAGCACATTGGCACGGACTGGTGGCGCACGCGGCCCTGCAGGCAACGCAAAACACTGAAACCTGCTGTTGTTCTCATAAAAAAACTTTGAAAATAAACGGAATGCGTGCTTTACTCTTTGGTTGTCTTACGCGGACTAAACTAGATGAACTACCATAGTTTGGAGTGGACTGCTCCCACGGAGACAGTCCCAAGTGCATTTTATCGCAATTTACTTTGTCACTTCTGCCACGTCGAGAGCACACTCGTGCTCTGCTTTGTTGTTGAAGCTGGTGGTCGTGCGATGCGCGCTGCACACTGCACAAAGAACACGGGTTCAAAATTATTCGACGCAAATCAACTACCGTAACTTATGCATCGAATTATGGAAAACACAGAAATTTTTGACCAAAGCCAATTTTTTCAAACAAACACTTTGCAAATGGTGTAACAAAAACGGCAGAATGAGACAAGATTGTAACTCCGGTGGTGGAAACGACAGTAGTAACACGAAACCAAAACGTTTATCGAACGAGAAAGTGGGCCCGCGTGTGCGTCATTTGCATGCGCTTTCAGCTAAAGATGAAATAAAATGAGGTAACCACGCTTAGACGGTCTTCGTTTGCGGTCTCATTTCGATCAAAATGCAATGTGCGCTTTCTTGAATCAACAGAAGAAACGGCGTACGCGCGCGCCATGCTTTTTCTTCAGCGTCTTCAAATGCCGATTATAAGCGCCAAAAGATCGCTTATGTAATGTGACGATGCTAGCTGGCAGCACAGAAATATTGGTTGCTGCGAGGCAATGGTGCTGATGGCAGCGCGTGTGTGCAGTGGCGCTTGTAGTCATGTCAAACTGTGTTCGCGACATTGCAACCACAAAATGAAATCTGTTACAGCCACCGTACGAGCGTGAGTGAATCTATAACCTTGAACGCTTATCACGAATTCTGAAGAATCTTTTTTACATTTTTTAATTTATAATCTAGCGTTTGAAGCGTCCATGCACGTGTCGTTGATTTATCTCAGTTCGGATGCCATGCCAGTGTTTTTCCATGTAACGCTTTCAGCAGTTGGTGATTGAGCGCAGAGCGCACGTGCAGCGACGACTGCAACAACATGAAACACATTACACGCATCTGGCATGTTCCAGAAGCATCTGGGCAGGTTGCAACACCACCAGCCCACCATGCACTGCTCCATTCCTGAACCATGAAAATATACCTAATATATCAACTTTCGTGCGCAGAATTGCATTGCACGCAAAATACAAGCAAGTATGACCATATCAGCAGAAAAAGTTTTTGGATGGATTGCGCGAAAAGCGTGTGAGCGATTCGTTGCGTTGGGTGGCTGGCATGTGTGTTCGCGCAAAATTACCTTCTTTTATGGCACGAAGAAACTATCATAGCAAGCATGTGTGTTCAAGTGTGATTGAGTTGTCCAAACGGGTTGCAAACGGGCGCTAAACGGTGAAACGCAGCTAAACTCACAATATGAACAGTTGGCGTGAATACATGTATGTTGTACATGTACACGTGTGTGTGGTGTGAATACGACGGAACAAATAAAATAAACACTGATTTGTTCAGGAGCAAAGCAAATCGCAAATATTTTTCACGCATTCAAGCGCTCTCAAAAAGTTTTGCTGTCGGCATAACGGCAAAACAAATCTCAACCGAAACAGCTCGCTCAACCCTAAATCGTGTTGACACCTCACTACAGTCAATCTCGCTAATATATGCAACTAGCTGATTGGTTAGTCGTAGCAACTCTCAGCGCTGATTGGTTAATCATGAGGTGTTCTCACCGCTGATTGGTTGGTCATCATGTCATGTTCGCGTCATGTTGTATATATTTTTCAGATGGACTGTATGCAGTTTAAAGTTAATACAATCACTGAATTTATGTTATTTTCCATTAAAAATGTACTTATCCGACTCTGACAGTGTTCTGCCCCGTGCTCCGTTGACGGTCTGTCTCCACCGTTGGCCAGTGCCTTTTTGGCAACACGTTCACCCATCCGGCAATGCTTACTCGCGTGCTGTGTCGCCCCATTTTTCTTTGTGACGCAAGCGATCCCCCGAGACGCACGGGCCTGCCAAACTCAATTGCACACGCATTCTCAATTGCTTTTCACCATCGTTTGGTCGGGCGGCGATATTTTTGGACACGATCTTCGGCTGGCCGAGAAGAACACCGCGCTTGGAAAAATGAAGAAAAATGGCGATTTCTCGGCAAGATCACTGTTGTTCACGAACATGGATGCATGAGAGAAGTTTTTACCGCATTCCGGAGGCATCTTTAAGTTATGACAGCTCACATTGTTCCGAAATCGAAATAAAGTTTTATGCAGTGAAGATGGAAGGCAGGGCCACAATTCAGTGGAATGGATCACGTTTAAAATCTATGTTTTTTAGATTTAGCCGATATTCTTGGCTAAGGTGCCATATTGCCTGCAAGGGTAGTGCTGACGTTTCAAAAAACTTTTGTACAGTATGTCCGAATAAATAAGGCATCAAGGCGGGATTAGTCGAAAACCTGGAGTTGTCTTTTTTAAGAATGCCAAGATAATTCCCAATTTTATGTGTGCAAGGGAGAAAGCATAGACAGTATAGCACGATGAATTAATTACCTGGTAAAAAACGCGTCAAATTTACACAAAATTTGGTTTATGAACGTTTTTTCCTTCATTCAAATTTCGCGCACTCCTTACACCCTGAAAAAAAAGTTGCCATGCTCGGCCATTCTCTGATACTTCAATAAAAAGCATGGAAATCGAAAAAAAATATTATTTTTTCTGAAAATGAATATTCCCCGTTTAATACCACCACGCAAAGAAATTCGACATAAAACCACCACGCTTGTGTTTTGTGAAGGATGAGCTGTTGTATGAACAGCTGTCCACGTTGCCCACTGCTGGATGGATTCCATTTTTACAATATGAGAAAATAGTGAAAGATTCCTAATGTTTTGCAAAATAGTTTGTCGTGTTGTTCGTCATAAATAAAGGACAGTGCAGAAAAAAACGCGGTGTGCTTGTTAACAGCAACTGCTGCATCTCAAACGTATTTTTATGAATGGGTTCTTTGTCTCGTGTCAGATGGTTCGGGTCGGGGTTCGTCGGTTGCTGTGTGCTATGTGCAGGGTGCCGCTATCTCTGCACAGCGTTTTTTTATTCTTTTTTATTTTATTTTTAAAACCATTGGGATTTCAGGATCCAGGTTCCAGTTTCCTTCCTGATTCTTACCAGTTCGGGTCAATTTTTTACTTTGCCAGGAACAGACCAGAGAAAGGCTCCCGTGCACCTCTGCCATAACATAATGTTAATTTTGTTCAAACATGTAACATTAGGACCAGGAGCGTCTCGTCGATCTTTGACTTGAAAGTAGAAATTGTCAAAAAAATTCTGCCAAAAACAAAGTCTACACAAAACTCTGGGCAAAAAAGCATAATGTCACTTTCTGTGGAAAGTGTCTTAAACGCATTTTCAGATAAAAGTACAATTTTGATGGCCAAAATTCGTTTTTTTAACTAATTAAAAACAATAAAAAAAAAAAAAAAAAAAAAAAAAAAAAAAAAAAAAAAAAAAAAAAAAAAAAAAAAAAAAAAAAAAAAAAAAAAAAAAAAAAAAGAAATAATAGAATAAAAAAAAAAAAAACAAAAAAAAAAAAAAAAAAAAAAAACAAAAAAAAACAAAAAAAAAAAAAAACAAAAAAAAAAAAAAAAAAAAAAAAAAAAAAAAAAAAAAAAAAAACAAAAAAAAAAAAAAAAAAAAACAACACAAAAAAACAAAAAAAAAAAAAAAATAAAAAAAAAAAAAAAAAAAACCCACCCAAAACCAAAATAAAAAAATTTTATATCCTTTTTTAAATCGCGATTTAAATTTTTTTAAGTTAAAAAAATGAACCCTAATCCTAACCTAAGCTTGCAAGCCCGTAACGTAATGGGTTGCATCATTATTAAAACGGCTGCATCTGCAGTTCCGGTGCTCCTCCTCCATAACACAGGAAAGAAAAAAAATGCAAAAAAGAAATTGATCATTTTCACCTTATAAAAAAGGCTTGGCTTAGGATTAGGATTAGGCTTAGGATTAAGAACCTACAACGACTCATTCTCATTACTACAAGCAACCTCAGATCAAAAATTTAAAAAAATCACTTTTTAGAATGTGTACAAATCAGCTAAGCCTTTTCATGTTTTCAAGAAGGAAAATGTTTGATAAAAAAATCAGAACATTTACGTTTTGAACAAAATTTTGTTGAGGCCGGAGCGTATGCTCGCGAGTCGCGACGCGCGCTGCCGCTAGTGGATGATGAGCATGCCGATGCCGTGCGCGTGCGCTTTTGTAATGGAAGCTTCAGGGAAAAGGAGGCAAAAGGAAAGGCAATTCAATCAAATGGGAATTCAAACAAAACAAAATCAAATCAGTTAATCGGATGTTTATTGTACAGATAAAACGTTGTCAGTCATGGTTCAATTACAATAACTAAAATGTCAGTTTATTTTAACCAAATTGAATGAAGAGAAAATGGGTTTTTCTTTTTGTAATTTGGCCCGCGGGCGTGGCCTAGATACGTGTTCCAGGTTTGCTCCGGCCGGGTTTTTGTAAAGCGTTTTCGAGTTTTTGTCAAGCGCGTTCCGCCGGGAATCCGGGTTTGTTCCGGGTTTTTGTCAAGCATGTTCCGGATTTGTTCCGGTTTTTAAGGATGTTCCGGGTTTTTTCCTGTTTTTTTTCAAGGGCTGATTTTTGATTATAGAAGAACAAGACGACGTTTAGGGGAAATTTGGCCCCGGCCGACAGCGCCCAGAGAACAATGTTTTGGGTTGTTATATTTTGGGTTGTGATCGTCTTGTCGCTGGTGCTGTGGTATTCGGGTCTATTCAGTCCGATCCGTGTGCGAGTTGGGGGTGCCTCGGCGAGTGGCCCATTGACAATTCACTACAAAAGTGGTCGGAGTTCCTACTGGACTGTGGGCGGATTGTTCAAAGAAATGATGGCGCTTGTGCCGAACGATTCGTATTTTATTGGGCTCTATTACGACGATCCGAACGTGAGTAATCCGTTTCGCTTTGGCTGCTATCTTCAAGGCACAAACTGTTTCGAATGCTTTCACAACCTTCACGATTTCGAGAAAATAAAATTCGGCTTGGTACTTTGGACTTTTTGGGCTGATTACTTCAGCATAGTAAAGCGCTTTGATGAAAATTGTAATATTGTGGGCAGTGTGAAACTGTGCGAACGTTTCAGCAAGTTTGCGGTGCTCAGTGTCGGTGGGCGGTTGGTGTCGTTACGAAAGCGGATCGTCACACGCTACTGACAGACAATTACATTGAGCAGTTGACACAGTGGGGCTACAAACGGTTCGAGCTGCCTGCGACTGTGCGTGCCGTCATTGCTACACACCCGTGGACCACCGCGTTCAGCGTCTATCTCGCACCGATGCGCGTTTATAGGGCCATTTCAAGTTTTGTCAAGGTTGGCTTTTGTCGTTTTTATGAACCAGCGAATCACAGCAAGAACAAATCCGGCCAGTTAAAATAATAACTTCGTTCGGAGTGTCAAAACTGTTAAGTGTAAGTGCACTTACGCGACGCTGATACGAGTTCGATCTGCGCGAAGGTTTGTTCATGGCTTTGTGCAACATCAGCGGCGCGGTGGCGTTTCTCATTGTCGACACCCAAATCACTAGCTTTTTTATTCGAATTCAGTGGCGTATTATGCTCGTTCACACGTGTGACCGTTCACGGTAGGGAGATGTGGCTGAGTAGGTGCAAGCAGTTCTGTCAACGAATAATTCATTTGTGGTCATTTTTGTAATTTTCATGTGGGAATTATTGACCCATCCATCCAACTCATGAATGCAGGTTATCAAATGTGTCAATCTGAGGGCGCTTTATCAACAAGTTTCATTGGCCTTGTGAGCCATAATACAGAGTGGTCCAAAAGTTGTGGGTGCAACTTTAAATCGCTTTAACTCGCCAATAATTGGACCGTTTCAGCTGAAATTTTAGTCGCTTATTTAAGAAACACAAACTTAGACCTTTACCAATTTTTAGCCCAAACAAGAAAACATTGCCCCTGTGCAAAGTTCAAAAAAACGCATTTTTGCATGAAAAACAGCATTTTTTCAATCTCACATCGGATTTGTTCATCGATAACGTCACAAATTGAGCAAACAAAAACTGTTAAAAATCAAAGCTAATCCTGAAAATGTGAGCCGCCAGCTTCAATGCACAATCGAGCCCTACTGGTTACTGATAAGATCACTTTCTGGCGCAATTCAGTGTCCGCGTGCTGAAATGCGTTCACGATCATTTTTTTCATTGAGTCCACGGTTTTCGGCTTTTGTGCGTACACAGTCTCTTTGATGAAGCCCCACGCGAAAAAGTCCAGCGGCGTGAGATCAGGCGAACGCCGCGGCCACACACTTCACTGCGACTCAGTTGAACTCTCTCACGCACGATGGAACGATTTGTATACATACTTAAAAGTGATTTTTTTGATTTCTGATCAGAGGTTGCTTGCAATGAGTCGTTGTAGGTTCCTAATCCTAAACCTAATCCTAATCCTAAGCGAAGCCTTTTTGATAAGGTGAAAATGATCAATTTAGTTTTTGCATTTTTTTCTTTCCTGTGTTAAAGGGCAGGGGCCACCGCCACTGCACATGCACCTGTTTTAATAATGATGCATTACGCGATGGAACAAGCGAATCGAATACGACATGATGTTTCGCGCACTTTCGCGCGCTTAGCATAGGGCAATTGAGGAGTGAAAATAAAAGATCTTTGCGATTGTGTGAAGGGAATTTGAAAGCAGCAATAGTTGTATTGCCTTTTTTGACGTTATCGGTGACTAAATCCGATGTGAGACAGAAAAAATGTTGTTTTTCATGCAAAAAACCGTTTTTTTCGAACTTTGCTTCCGCACAGGGGCAATATTTTCTCGTTTGGGCTAAAAATTTATGGAGGTCTACGTTTGTCCTTCTTAAGTAAGCGACTAAAATTTCACCTCAAACAGTCAAACCGTTGGCGAGTTAGAGCAATTCAAAGTTGCACCCATTACTTTTGAACCACTCTGTAGCTAAACGCAATTTTTAAACGCCCACAAAAGCCGCCATAGGTATCAGACGCCTATACGTGTAAGAGAGTTTCATGATATACAATGAATTTTGGCCTAGCCAATACTTTCCGTTGGTTTGAATTGAACTTGAAAATGGAATTTAGATTGTGAATGTTGTGTTGGACAAACCGTTCAATTCAATTTGTCATTTGTAAGTCAATTCAGTTGTAAAGCACCGAATGTCACTTCATCGCTACCCACGCAAACGTTATGAAAGTTCAATCAAAAATCTTGTAAGTAAATAAAAGGAAACTAATACGGCAGTAATTTTTAATAACATTTTAATAACATTTCAAATATCAATAATAGCAATACTGTTCAATAATAAATAGAATGGCAAACAGCATACATGCGCGAAGTTAGTCCTGTTGATGAGATAAAGAGATAGTTATTATTCAAATTTACAAAACTTTTGGAGATTATGAGATTTTCTAAAATTATGAAAAGTGACAACCATAGAAACTTATATTTTGCGGCGTTATATAAAGAAAAGACAGTGCCGTGCTAGCGTTGGGACGCACGATGCGCATTCTCTGCGATATTGCGTGCCCTCTGGCACCAGCATCACAACGCAACATATCCAGCTTTATTTGTTCGCTCTTCATTCTGCTTCTGGATCAATCAAACTTGATGTGCGTCAAGAAAAAAGTCTTGTTCGGTCTTCGCTTCCGTCATTTCGTGTGAGCTTTTGGGCATGGGCGTAATAACAAAATGATATCGCACAAGGCAACCGTTGTTAGCCGTCCATTGGCCCATATTGCCATGCCGTTGGCTTATAACAGCAAATATGAAACACAATCAACAGACAGGCAACAATCAGGCAATTTCTGTGGCATTGTTCCCTGCGTAGCATGCAAAGAGAGGAGACTTCTTGGTTAAAATTTGCCATTCTATTGAATTAATAATACTTTGTGAAAACAGCAATAAGAGACTCGGTAAAAAAGCCGTTTGAATTAACTATTAATCAGTGGGGTTTTTAGGAAGGAGGTAGTCATCTTTCTTGATTTGCTCGTTCGTGTGAAAAGGTGAATCGACTGAAAATGACAAAATGACCGGTAAATGTCGATAAGTATCGCCACAACAACACTAACACAAATCTTGCAATGAAAAGCAAACAGTCTGTCAAAATAGCAGAGAGCACAGCTGAGCACGGCGTGTTGCTTGCTGAAGCTGAGCATTTGTTTGTTTATTTCAGCGCGAACGTTTGACGGCGTATCCGGCCGTCGAGCTCTACCATGACCATCAGATTGAGTACTGCATGCCACTGGAAGGCCAGCACGCCTATTATGTGCCGGAAGCGTCGACGACGCACACGCGCACGCACTGAGCGTTCATCGACACTGTCATCTGTGCCTGCTGCTGGCGCCTTCGCTCGCTTTACAATGCTTGCAAACGTTTCGTTCTCGTTTGGTCGTTTTCCACTCAACACTAGTCAGGCATTTTCTACGGAAAGTTTTTGACATTTTCTCATAATAAGCCAAGAATGGGTGACATTGAACGTTATTTGGTTTATGCGCAGCGCGTCCTTTTCTAAACTGCTCCGTTTTATCATTTTTTCACAGAAATCAAAATAATCAACAATTTTATTGCTTTTCACTTATCAAGGGCTGTTTTACCTTTGAAATGTGTACTTTACTCAGTCACTTTCACTTGCCATCTTTCAGCAAGAAATCCAGCCAAAAACAAAGATATGACCGTTGCTTATCACGGAAAACATACATGCACCTGTTTCTCGCTTGACCATTCCATAGAATTCATTTTGGAAGTCTGACCCGCAACGTATGCTTTAAAAGTGCTACAGAACTGTTATGTTGTGTGCTGTTATGCCGAATGCCTTACAAAATTTTTGAGTCTATGCCATTATTAAACCGAACCAAGAAACTTCAACTTTGATGAACGTACAAAATGTTTTCTAGTTTTGCGTTAGTTTGGGGCATTTTGCAGCTAAATCACCTTTTATTTAAAGAAGCAACATAAAGAAATGATAAAATACAGAGCGCGTTGCTTAGCAGCTTCAGAGAGTGCGCAGAAGCAAGAGGCAGCTGCAATCAATGTGGCCGTGTCGGTGTAACCGTGTCTGTGTTCATCCGTGTGCACTTTCTTGCAGTTTCTTTTGCCTAATGTAACAACAGAGGCACATTTTTATGATGATGAAGTTTTAGGGTGTACATATGTTATATATGTAACGTCTGTGCGCTTTTGTGCGTTTTTCCGTTGTGTCGTGTCTCATGTCTCGTGCTAATTTCGTTTTTGGAGATGCACCCGAAACTCTGCGGCTTGTTTCTTCGACTGCAAAATTTTCGGTCGCATCTGCAGCTTTAAAGAAAACCACCGTTGTACTAACCAACCAGAAGTCTCATCTGGGATAAATGCGTGTTTTCTGTTGAACCTGCAGGGATTTTGCACGTAAGATTTGCGCTGGGTGAACCACGCGTGCCAAGGATATTGGCAGCTGCGCGTTACTTTTGTGCGCTGTGTTCGCAAGCAATATATTGCCGACCAGTTATCAATCTTGAACGGTTTATAAAAAAGCGTAGAAAAAATGGTGAAACAGTGGCACCTGCGTTTGTGCCTCGCAGCTGTCCGAGTGGCGTTTTGAGGAAAACTTCAGACTCCAGTATTCAAGCTGGTCTTCGTGCGGTTCACTGGCCAGCAGACTGGTCACACTCGCGTCTGGCAGAACCCACGTGCTGCACAAGAAGTGTTGCGTTCATGGAAACATTTGGAAATGTTATGTGAGCTGCACAAGAAGTGTTGCGTTCATGGAAACATTTGGAAATGTTATGTGGCGCGTCAATCAACGCAAGACATCAGCAGCCAGTACGTGCATGCAGCATGCGTGCCCCGCGGTCCTGCTGGGCTCAGTGGCAGCAATGCACCTTGATTGTGTCACTTCACCTGTCTCCTGGCGTATAGTTGCGATCCAATTGACGCAGATCGTCTACGGCATGCTTGCGTTTTCGCCGGTTCTGAAATTCCGTGACGGTAAACACGGGTAATGTTTGTAATGCAATTCAAAACAGTGGGTCACCAAGACAAAGGATGCACAGCTTATTGGTAACTCAGGCCAATTTATGCTTGTGACAAGCATTTCTCATTGAAAGTGCAACATGGGCCGGCGTTCGAAAAAGTGGGACTTTTTCAGCTTGGAGCGGCGTAAAAACTACCGTTTTCAGTTTTATGCTGCGGAACATGGTGTGCTGCGAATGAATCTGTGAATATCACGACTGCGGAAATCTGAAGCTTGCAGAATGAGCAACCGATGTAATAGTGCTTGCAGTCAGTGGATGTGCGGCTGACACGCACACCGATTTGCAATCAGAGTCGAGCTTCTGGAGTAGCATACAAATATTATTATCACGCCGTTTTGCGCAGCACTCGAACAAGGAACGAGCCAAGTTTGAACACAACACCCACGGAAACCGTCATGATTTCTTGTCTGTGCCATCATCACTTTTTGGCGCTTTTATATTTTTGCATATCTCGACGCACTGCAATTTGACGCAGACACTTCGGTGCAAAGGGACTGGCACTGAACGGAGCAAAAATGTGCTGTGGAGATGGGCAAGACTCTTTTGGATGCTGACTGACAGGAACTACAGAAATTGAATCTACACAAGATGCATCATATAGACAACAGTTGCTCATCCACAAATGCGTGAAAACTGATAAGTTCATCAAGATTGATTAGAATTGAAATGAGGTTAGTTACATTTTCGTCTGTAGAGTTTCAGTCGCACGGCAAATCTGCTGTTCCAACAACACATGCATACGGTATGGCCGGTTAAACATGGCAGCTTTTTTCAGGGTGCAAGGAGCGCGCGAATTTTGAATGAAAGCAAAAAGACGTTCAGAAATTGAATTGTGTGCCAAATTTGACGCGTTTTTTTTAAACTAATGGATTATCCGCGCTATTCTGTTCATTCTTTATCCCTTGTACATATGATTGGGAATTACGTTGCCTTTTCTGAAAAAGACAACTCCTACCTAGTCTGCGGCTGATCCCGCCTTGACGGACTGCCTCATTTATTCGGCCATACTGTAGTTTGAAAAAACCTGACAATGAGCACAGCAGAGTCGGAGCATGCGAAATCAGTGTCGTGTTCGACGCTCATTTGCAATCGCAAAAACTCCGAAACAGCCACACGAACTTTTTGAAATGAACGGCGCGCACGCAATGCGTCTGGCACAGGAAATACAAATGCATGGTAGCAACAAGTCTCATATTTGACGCGACGTGAGAAAAATGCAGCACAGCCAGGTGGAGTTTGCATAGTGTGCTTGACGGTCTTGCTTGGAAATCGCACTGACATTTTTCAGTCGGCGTCTTGCTTCGTAGCCTGCCAAATAAGGAAAAACTTGTGTGCTTTTCTCTCATGTTTGACTCGACCGACACCACATGCCGAGTGACAAAAAGCAGGATTTGCGTTGCGCCAAGACCAAGCGAACTGATGCGACAAGACGCGTTGTTTTCACTTGTATCACAGAAAGATTGACACTGAATTTATCATTTTTTGGTCTGCTATATTTGTATAGTATATGTGCAGAATATTTTGACTGTAATAGCAGTTACTTCAAACACAACTGTCAAGGTTCACTTCACGCAATGGCATTTGTCATGTATGTGCTGGTTGCTTTTCCAAGAACTTTGAAGAACAATAGCGGCAATCAAACGTTTTGCACGACACAAAAACTTGGCACTCGTTTTGGATTTATTTTATTAGGTTGTACACCAACTGCAACGCTTCTGCGAAAGAATCACTTGTGTGAAACAAAACAAATGACTTTGTATGTATGTTCAGAAAGAACGAGATTGCGTATCACAAAATCACCAATACAATTACAAAGTGTTCAGTGGAAAACGGAAATAAAAATTTTATAAGGTCGAAAACATGACGCCCAACCAGCTGAATGGTTGGTGGTTGCGTAATGCATGGACTCTATGCAAACCATATTCCGCCTCCACACCACAGCAATTCATGCACAGAATGCATGCATCAACAATTTTTCAAATAATTTTGTGTGGCGTGCGTGTGTTTCGCCTTCGCGTGTTCATCATGTGAAGAAAGTGAAAACTCTGTACAACAAGTTTCATCATATCATGAATAGTTGTTGACAAGCAAGCAACAAGTACACACACTGGGCACTAGAATTGCTGAGTACGTTTTACGTTAAACTGCGCTGCGGGCCTGTGGCGCAATGGTAGCGCGTCTGACTCCAGATCAGAAGGTTGCGTGTTCGAGTCACGTCGGGCTCAACGTTTTATACGTTTTTATTGCTTTAGGGAGATTTTCAACGCTCTTAGGTTTTCCACTCTTCTTGAGAGAATGTATGTTGTTGTTGTTCATTGGCCACCATTGCGGAAAAGTATCATCAGCCCAATTTAGTGCCAGCTGAGCGACGCTACAGTATGGCTGAATAAATAAAGCAGTCCTATTCTCCATCACGGCGGGATGAGTCGCAAACTATCTATATTATCTAGATAGATAGTTGGCTTTTTCAAGAATGCCAAGATGTCTGCAAGGGAGAAAGAACAAAAGAATAACACGAAGAATCAACTAGTTTAAAAAACACGTCAAATTAGACACACAATTGGGTTTCTGATTTCTGAACGCTTGTTTTCTTTCATTCAAATTTCGAATCAGAAAAAGCAAAATGATCAATGTGGCGGTTTCATGTGTCTGAATGTGAGATTGATGCGTGGCGTTGTTACGGACTTTCGTTGCGGCAGCGAATGATACCACCGGTGATTGGTTGGTGCACGCATCACCAACAAGCTGCCGTGCTGCAGACGTATTGTCAAGTTATCGATTTTTGGCATCTTTTGTTGATCCTTTTTTCCACCTTCATTTCTTGAGTGTTTTCGTTTTCGCGACGATTCATGTCTGTGCGGAAAACAAAACTGGTGTTGTTTTTGAACGAACTGAAATCAAAAACTGTGATAATTTTGTGTTGCGAACTATTACTATTATTTTTACTAGCAAATAACCCGTGCCTACGGCACGGTTAGCTGATGAAAACAATTATTTATTATTTTTGAGTGGATTTTGACTTTCTTGACCCGAACGATCCGGACAAAAATGCATTGGAATTAGATTTTGAGTTGCTTCAACCGACTGTTATTAATTTATAATAGCAATGATCGTTCATTTTAAAAGCAATTTGTACCCGTCGATGTTTATACTTTTTTAATTGCACTATTTTTTTTTTTTTTGAAAACAATGCTATTTTGTCAGGCCGTGCTTTTGCTAATTTCATTGGTGCATACATAACCTGATTTAGTTACCATAGCACCACGTATTACTGTGTGGTTTGTTTTACGCTGATTTCAGCATCAATCAAAGTCACATATTTTATTATTTAAAATTTTCCAATCATTTTCATAAGAATCTGTTTTAAATTCTTTGATCAGTAAGCAACACAATCATAACTGCGTTTCCCGTTCAAAATACAAAAGCAATTTTTTAATCAGCAACAAACAACTGCCACTGCCGTTTAAAATATCGAAATTTTCCCTCTGTTAGTAGCTTCTTCAATGTCGCTAATTTTTGTTTCACTCTTTGATCAGCTGTATTGCGTTGTCATTCCTGTTCAAAGTATCAAAAATCAATCTTGTTTTATTTGCTTTTCATGTCGTCAATTGTTGTTCAACGCCATTCCCGTTCAAAAAAATTAAAAACACAATCGATACCAGTTTAAAGTATTTTAAAATTAAAAAGCAACCTGTTTAGTATAAGAAAAAATATTTTTTGTGATGCATGAATAGCAATCATCCCGTCCAAAAAGCAATCTTTTTAGCGATCTCTTTCTACTGTCATCCCCGTTAAAAGTACGATAAAACAATTTTGGATCAGAAACAACCAACTGCTGTTCCCGTTCAAAATATTAAAAGGCAATCTCTTCTGATCAGCAACATTCAATTGTTAATCGATTAAAATTCATCGATTATATGTGGACCGTTCCATTGATTTGCTATCGATCATGGCCACGTCTTTGTTGATGCTGCAATCTTTTTGTAGTGGAACCTGTTCAACCTATTTGTTCAGCAACAATCAATTGCCGTGCTTTTTAGTAATAATTCGATTGGTGTAGATGGCGAACAGCAGCAGCAGCCAAATTAAAGCGGTCGATCATAACCTAATATTTTTTTGCATGAGAATGATGATGATTTTTTACCTTTCACAGAACAGAGATTGAAAAAAAGTTCACATGAATAATGAAAAAAAGTGGAGTGAAGCTACAGATGATGCTATATATAGCAAAAAGCTGCGGACAAACAAGCAAACTTTCTTACTATCTTAGTATTATAGATTGTTTATTTTTTTTTAGATTCTGCGACTAAATGTGTGTGCAGACGTATATAGAAAGGAAACTAAACTCAATATTTATTTGATCATTCAGAATCGCCAAATTGGGGGACTCGCATCACTTTACCCATTTTGAATGCCCGCGTCATGCATGAAACTGTTTGCACGCAGTAAGTCTCGGGACGGGACCAAAATAAAAGATCCTACCTGAATACGAAGTCCCTCTCGGCGCCGAGTGACAGCGACGCAATCGGTGCATCCCTGAGTAAGTCTTTCTCGTTGTCCTTGTGTTCACCAATGTGGTCGTCTCCATCCGCATAACGGTTTACAAGCACAAAGTTGAACGACGTACCCAAAAGTGTGTTCACTTGCTCGCAGATGGTCTGAATTCATTTTTCAAAGTGTTTGCTTGCAATGTTTTATTTGTGTTTGGATCGGCTCAGTGCAGCAGGTCAAGCAACCTTCAGCACCGGCTCCCATCCTCTGGCGCGCACAGTCGTCGACGAAAACGAGTACATCAACTGTGCGTCGCCGTAGGCAACTTGCTTTCGCGGAATAGCGTGCCATTTTCCAAACAATCGAACCCTGTAATAATCGCAACCCAAACAATACCATGTAAAAATGTGATGAATGCAAAACGACGTCGTTGCTATTCAACCGGGTGCTTTCAGTGGGCAGGTATCGCACATTGCGTTCGAGATGCTGAAAAACACGCGAGGCCACGGATGCGGTAAGCAGCTGGCCGTATTGCACACAAAGTTCGTGCGCACGAATTGTGCGCAATGCTGACTGACACGTTGCTCCAATACAACTCCGCAAATCTTCCAATAGCTCCAGCGTTTCACTATCGAGTTTTTGGGTTTCTTGTTCTGTTTGTGGTGCAGCTTCTTGCTGATATTGACTGTTGGACATTTTCGGCCACAAAAGTGTTCCTGGAATTATAGGTGTTTGATGTTTTGAGCATCGCAAACCAAGACAGTGACTGGGTTAAATAGTTTTGGTGAAAATGTACTACCTTTTCTCTTGGCGTTGCGACTCAACAGGCGTTTGCAGGCGTACAAAGGAAATTGAGATCAAGGTTGGTGTGGCAATCGTGACTCAGGGACTCGGGACATTTTACATATTTTGAATTCCCGCGTCAAGCGTGAAACTGCCTTATTATCTATGGAACCATGAGCAAGAATGATATCGCTTTCAAGCCTGTCTCTCGCGAAAATACGCTGCAATGACAGCACTGACGTGACACCACGGCTGACTTGTCGTTGACCACTTTGCTCACAAAATTACGTCAACAGTAAACGGTATATTTTATTGCCTTCAGGTTCCTCCGATTTCTCACATAAACATCAAGCAATCAAACCATCAGCAAAAAAATGTTGAGATAAAGTAGAAACTATTTCAAAGAGCAACAAATAAAGCTATCAGCTGACATTATATTGTTCTTTTATGGACTCAATATTAATCATTGTAAAGCAAAACCGTCGGCGCCAACTTTTTTAAGCAAGGAATTGAAGATTATAACATCAGTCATATAACTTTCTTCACATAGTTTGGTTTCGTCGCATTGCTCGACATAACGTATTCAGCAAAAAACTGTACATTCAGGAAGTAAAAATAAATAAAAAATAGAAAAGATTAGCAATAAATGTGAAAACAGAATGAGCAAGAAACACGCTCGCAGTGCTCAGTAGAGTTCATCAAAACACTCATAGAAATACAACAGAAAGTTTTTAAATGATAAAAAATCGTTACTGTGATAATAAAACTGAAATCAGCCCTGTAAATTTAATTGTAGGCTTAATTCAGCCCTTTATGGGCATAGTGTTCGCTTTGCATTGAATCAAGAAAAATGCTGAATGCACAAAGGAACCAAGAAGAAAAGATAGAACAATCAAAAGAAAGGAAACAAAAATGTTCACCAAAAAACTGACTGGTTTCCGCGCAACGCACAACACACAGAACTCGTATTGATAATTTCGGTCGGCACTTTCGAAAATGAAACGCAAATCGTATGCAACATAAACCAATTTGTATTAAAAACGTTGAAAAACCTGCGGCTCAAGCATCGATTGTATATTCAATTCACTGCATAAGATTTCGATAACAAATTAATAATAAAAACAAATCTTGAACTTGAAATTACAAAAAGACCGCGATATATGAATCACAGGTGTTCCAGAATACGTCACTCATGCAGCATTTCAAAAAGTTAGTTTTATCAACGAAACTAAACGCAGGTACAATTGTTATATCCATTGATCGAATTTGCTTGCTCAGCACAGAAGCCTCGGCACAAATGTTTAATACATAGCGTTACTTCTTGTCGACATTCGACCGGTTAAACTGCCAAAAACGTCTCGAATCGTTTCTCCCCAAGCCTAAATAAAAACAACATAAAATGACAATCAATTTTTTTAGTAATTCAATAATGATGAAGCTGAAAACCCAATAGCAACCCGAGAGAGAAGTTTTGAGTGAAGGAAATGAAACGACCACTAGCGTGTCCAGTCCACCCACAGTGTGGTGTGGGCTGGTTATGTTGTGCAGCTGAGCATGAGCTAAAGGAGCATCGAAATCGTGCAGATATTATTGGAAAGCACTGACAAGTTATGAAAGTGAAGGTGACAGAGACAGCTGAGCAAACCTTGCCACTACTGGCAACACCACTGACCGAGCCTCTTGAAACGCCGTTCTGACCGTGAGCATCGAGCACCTGCAAACACACACACTCACAACAGGCAACACGGCAAAGTGAAACGTCGTTTGCAACCAACATCACCAAATGGTACACCGTCAAAATTCATCTGCTCAGAAATGCAATGCAGACCTTTTGATAGCGCAGTTTGCAAGCGGCTTCAATTGTTTTCGCCATCGCCCCAGCGGACGGTTCCACGTGGAATACGTAGCACATGAAGTTCTCGGCGGAGGTGTGCATGATGAACGCGCAGTGTCTGCAAGCACAACACGAAATGCACTGAATTGAAACAATCCCCATTAAAGGCAGTTGTGCAACGAAGATATGCAAGCAGAAACACAGCTCACTTGACATCACGACCAATGCCGAGGAAGGACAAGTAGCGAACACGACACTCCGCGATTTGATTGCCACCAACCTGCAATGTGACATCAGTCATCATCTGTAAATCTTGCCCCGGTGGTTTTATTAATCAGTGCTCCACTTGAAAACACACCAAATAGCAATGGCTAGTGCAGTACCTCATTGATTATAATGGTGCTCGGTGCTATGCTGACGTCGCACAATATCCAGCGTTCAGGGCGCACTTGGCCGACCAGTCTGTCCACTGCTTCGTTCAGTATGTCGATTCCTTGAAAAATTTGTAAACGCCCTGTTAACTCATCAGCTTTTTGGAAGGTTCAAAACAGAAAGGAATCAGCATTCAAAAAGAATGCAAACATTGAAAGACGCAACCACAAAAGACGCACCGGTCGCACGCGGCACCTGCGTCACACCAAGAAAGTGACATCGGATGACTTTCTTCGGCTCTTCCATGGGCGTCGGAAATGATGATTCACCTGAACGATCGAAGAACGACAGAATGGAGGCCATCACGAAATGGGCAAGCGCTCAGCGCTCACTGGCAAGTGTGTTCCATTGTGCCAAGTTCACTCATTCAAGTCCGTGCAATGGCCACAACCGGCTGACCAACCGACCACACCAACTGAGCACCGGCCAGTTCTTTTCGTGAGTCACGTTTTTGTTCACATTGCAAATAAATTATTGCCAATTCAGTGAAAAATCAGAGTGACAATTTTGTCAGCCATCCGCTGTGGTCAGTAACGATCGTATAGCAAACTAACAACATGCGCCGGTAGTGGAGGGCCAGCCGACAAAAACTGACGACAACAGAATTCAGCATGCAAAATCGTTTCCAGTCACGGCTTATCCATCGAGTCCACAGCCAGCAATGCTGTTTTGTGTAGCAGCACAGAAAAGAAAGTTACACATTGTCATGGACGGCTGTTGTTGGGACGTGAGAGCACACAAAGACCGCCGAAGCACACAGCCATAAGTTTTGTTAGCTAGTGTAAGCATGGTACATCCCAAGCAGACACACAACAACAACAGCAAATACCGAAATGTACGATATCAACAAAAGCAAGTGAGCGGAAAGTAAATGCGACGGACGAAAAGGAATGGAAGCACAGAACGAGTGGCGTCCAGGACAAAGTGCATGTTGTGTGATGCTTGTTACTGTTCAGACGCAGGCAAGCGCGTGCGTGTGTGCAGTGTCTGATGCGCCTGTGTGACGTGGCGTTGTTGGCGCACAATGCCATGTAGCCATCGCTAAACAACACATCGACCAGCAAGCCGCTGATCAAGTGCGCGCCGTCGTCTCGCATGCCGCCAACAACGAAAGCTCATCGCTCTGAACATCAACAACACACGCTAATAAAATGCCACCAAAGATGTTCACTCAAGTCACATTTAGCAGTGCCTCAGAACGGCGTCAATTCTGCTGAGCTGTACGATTGCAGTAACAAAACAGAACACTTAATCGATCGAACACTGTTCTTCAACGCTAAAAGCCATCGCCATAAAACGTGCTCTCTTGGGCAGACATAAAGACAAATATAATGGCACTGCACAGTGCGCGGCACGAGATGAGTCTTATTATTTTTTCCCGAATCAAATCATTTCACAACTGCAAAAAAATGATGAGCATTGCTGTAGCGCGTCAGAAATTCTGGCAGTTCAATGCAGTGGGTTTTGTAAAGTTTTAGTTGGTTTGCAAGTTTTGTGGGTGAAGTAACAACGACAGCAGCCAACAGAGAGCACTGTGAATGCATTGCTTGACAATGGCACATGATCAGCAAACGTGTTGCATGCTGGTGGGACACCCGGACAGCGTGTGCTGGCTGAACGCAGTGTGATTGCTATGAATATAGCTGTCATCGACGTACGTCGCAACACTCACAACACAGTGTTGTCACTCATCCAGTGTATAGCTTGTATACAAATGAGAGTGCGACGCTGCAAGTGGTCAATTGGTGTGCTTGGTCGGCTAGCTCGGTTGAGTCGACACTGACTAGCAATCTACGATTTGAATAGCACTTTTTTAAGAAGCAACAAAAACAACGTTCTTTGCATCCAGGCAAACGCACAGTTTAGAACAAAAAAGGACAAGAAAGAGAAAGGAAACACTCGAAACGCACGTGCGACGAGTCGATGTGCGCGCGTGCTGCCAGTGCGGTGCGTGTTGTAGCCGTTCTCACTGGCGGTCGCCGACGTCGGTGCGGGCGGTGCGGGCTGTGCGACGGGGCGTCGCTCGAGCATCAGCCGTTTGCAGATGTCGCGCAGCGTGTTCGCGATGGTGCGTGCCGGCGTGTCGCAGCGGAACACGTGACACATGAAGCGACGTGTGTTCCGGTCGCGCGCCACGTACGCAAAGTCTCTGGAAACACCATAAAACACTCATCGATCGACGCTGTGCTGCAGTGGTGAACCTGAACACTCAACACGATCTGCTGGTAACAATAAAATATATCCAAGACCAATGATTCATCAATGTTTTCGTTCAAAGAGAGCAGAAGACATAAATCTGAAGAACCCAAACGTTCTAATTTTTAATAAAAACTTGTATTTTATGTTTCGTTGCAAATGAAAAGCTCGCATGCATGAATGAACACGGACACACACAAGCGCATACTGTAATACTCATGATGACACTCAGACGACATTCACCCACAAACGCTGATAGTAAAACTAGAAACGACTGGCTGGACAACATCGCAAGTTACCTCTCCCTGTAGAACAGCATGAAAGACGTAAACCAGTTTATAAAGAGAGTGCGAAATTGAAAATCAACAGCGCAACATGAGCGGCGTCGCGTTCACTGACCGTCCGTTGTCGCGGCCGACGCCCCAGACACGGATCTGATGGATGGGCTGTGTGTGCAGCACTGCGTTCGTGTCCGGGTCGATGAGGCGGAGGTCGCGGTCATCCAGCTCCATGATCAGCTCCTTGCCCTGCAGTGTGCGTGCACGAGTGAGAGCATCATGCAGGCAAACACTGTGCTCTGAACTCACATCGCCCCATTTCGAGACGTTGTCGATCAGATCGTTGCGGCCCGTGGACAGGTCGACGATGGCCCGATTGACGGCACGCGAACTGCGCTCCGGCGTCAACTCCTCCTCGGCGATCTCCGTCCAGCCGAGCGAGCGCACCGCGAATCGAATCGGCTGAAACACGATTCACTCAATCAACCCGATCATGCAACGCCACAGTACATTCAGATTACATTGCGAGATGTGCCCATGGACAGAAACGATGACAGTGCACGCAGGTGTGACGTACCAAGATTGCATCAGAAATATAGACAAGCACATGGTAGAGCGTGGTCATGGCTGTGGCGGTGGCAACAGCGGTGTCACAACTCGTCGCCCAGCAGTGGTGCTCGCAAACAGCAGCCAGCGCGCCATCAACTCAGAACACCAAAGTCGCATATGTACGCCACCCAAAAAGCACACAACACCACACTGCACCGGCTATAGATTATGCGAGTCCAAATAAGCGGAATAATCGACGATTTATTAGTGCAATAGAACAACAGTGGGCCTGCATTCGCTCTGCAAAAGCATTTTTTACGACCTCAGTCAAACTGAAACCGCAAAAACAATGATAATGCTATAAAACTCAGTTGAAGCCGACAGCAGCCACAGCGTCTCCAAAAAATGTTACAATGTTACGTCAATTACTCCAGTTTGACGCGACCATTGCACAATAATGGTTCGCAAAACAGCAAGGACAAATGAAATGAACATTTGACAAATTCAGTTTTGCCTTTGCGTAGTTAGTTATCGGCGTCGTTTGTCTTATCATACACCACAACGACGGAAAGTGAAACTACACACGATTTAGTTAATCCCAAATGAATGTTGTCTTAGAAGCGGGCGATGGGTTACTTACATGAAAGAAGTTGAAAACATACGAATGCTGTACTCAGCTTTCTGCGTATGACATAACGTTTAGCACGTGCGGTAGTATGCTCAGACTGTACATGGATATGGAGCGCGGCAGTAGCAGCATCGGCATAATGTGGGATCACGTTGTCAGGCGAGGCCGCAGAGACGCAGTCGAAATCAGCGTCAAAACGGACGGACAGAGTGTCAGTCAGTGTGCAATGCAAGTCAAAATTGGTTACCACTGGCGGACATGCACGCGGCGCACATCTAATCCAGCGCCGCCGTTTAAAAAGATTTCGCCTTGCGCAGCACGCATTTGCTGTTTCGGCTCTTGGTACACTGTGAATGTGTGATGCGCTGGCGGCACATGAAATTCGATTGCGACCTCAGACCAACTATGCACGTCTTCAAAGGGAGCTCAGCTCTGTCCGTCTAAACTTGTATTGCCTTGCCCTTGGACACACATGGCCATAATTAGCGAGTAGAGCAGCGTCCATTGGCATTGCCACGGAACAGAGGCGTTTTGTCGTTGCCTCAGCGGCATCACAGCAAATCACGGCTGCCACTGGAAAACGCCTCAAAGTGACATTGTGCGAACCAACACAACTGCGCAACTGTCTCAAACTGTTTGGCAACAGTAGCGCCGCTACAGAGTGCCGCATATCAGAGCAACAGCCACGGCAGCAACAGTTTGTTGTTGTCGCACGCTCGCGGATCATGTCGCAAGACGAGCCACCAGAGACGCGCACAACACAATGCACGATAAACGAGCCGACCGAACCAGCAAAACTTATCGGCGCCTCGAGCACCACGGCGATTTTCAGTGTTTGCGTCTTGCTGGCAGTTTGCTGCTCTCAACGGCCACTGTCAAGGCGTCAGCATGTCCGAAGCAGCCAAGTTCCATTCGAAACGGCTTACTTTGTCGCACGCACAAGCGAAACACCAACGGAGAAAAATCAGAGAATATGGAAATGGGCAATATGCAGAAACGGGCAGTGCCTGTGTTTCAGGGGTTGAGTGCGTGCAGGCACGCGTGTGCGTCCGATTATAATGGCACCGCATCGCTGGCCATATCGCACACAAAAATGTGCACTGCGCTGCGCAGCGAAGCTGCAACCAAAAACGCAGCAAGCGAGTGCAAACAGCAAAAATACAAACATACAACAACCCGAAATGTACGGGCGTCGGGTTCCAATTCAGTATCAATGCACGTGTGTGTGCGCCGGATAAGTGCATTCATATGGGCACAACAGAGCATAACGCCATACGCATCACAGCATGTTACAGTATCGAAAGGCTCACTCCAAACGGATCACTTCGTTTTTGTGGAGTTCATCCATATTCAGCAGTGAGTGAACCAAAACAGAGGCAGAGCAACGGCAATGCAAGTGATGAGAAAGAAGACGGAACGACGCAACGATTGCATGGAAGGACGAAAACGGCCGTCATCCATCACGAACGACATTGCAACGCAGACACACACGCGCGCGTGTTGTCAAACTCGATCCCGTTGTTTCCATTGTTCGCCGCCGCACCCACACCCATAAACTATCGACACCACATTTTTCACTGCATTCGTTCCACCTCTGGCCGGTCGCCACATCTCTCAGCTAGTTAGCCACCTATGTTTACGAGCTACAAAACCGGACATCAGTCCACGCATGAAACGAGACACCGCGCAAAAAGCACACACGAACACTGTATCAACATTGAAGTTCACCAAAAATCACGGGGTTCCGCTACGCGGGCAGTAGTTTTTAGCTTTTCAATTGTCACCAATGAAAAACGCTGACAACATGGGATCATGTTCTTCTGACCACCGCCAGCTTTCACCTCCAATCCTCGACAGTTACTTACTCCAAATCGATATTCCAAAAACATGATTCACACAGAGTGAAATCAAAATCAATCGCGCCACCAAAAAAAACAATAAAATAAACAAGCAAAGCAAACAAGCGGGCATACCTTTGATCCAATCGGGCCTTCTCTGAAATAATGATAAGTGATAACCTGATGGTGATCAACTGAGTCACAACAGCACAAAGAGTGTTCACTGGGACGTACTCTTCCTGGGCAGTGTCATTTTCGATCTGTCGTTTCGTGGTTGTCTGCTTGAACGCACGCTCCTCAATGACCGGCTGCTGTTGTATGATCACTGGTGGTGGCGGTGGTGGTGGAGGCTGCACAATGATTGGCTCGAGTATTTTTGGGGCTGGCTCCGGCACAACTTGCACGTCTGCGTCGCGACGCAGCTGCAACCAACCAATCAACAATGCGCACTCTGTTGCTATGCTGTTATTGGCTGAATGTACTATAGCTAAAGCTTTCGGCTGTGGCGTGCGCCACTTTTTCAGGTGAAATTCAATATGAAACATAGGATAGCAGAAGTTAATGGGAAAAATCAGCTTTTTATTGAAAAGGTCATATTCTGATGATATATAGAGTTTTGCGCATCGTTATTGATTGGTTGGGATGTGCCGGAACCAGTGGAAATAAAATATTACAAGAAAGAAAACAACGATAAGAACTGAGAAGCTGAAATTTCAGATAAAAACGCAGCGAAAATGCAGCCACTTACCGCATCCACGTGCCAGTAATGGCGATAGTCATCAGTGTCTGAACGAAAGTTTTTTAAAGCTCAATGGCTGTTTATTGAATGATTTCTTTTATAAAACGAAACCTTTTTTTTAAAATGAGAAAGCCAATTGGTGATTGGCGCAGCGCAGTGCACCTTGTGTTTTCTCGACGATCGCCCGGGGCAGACGCCGCGGCGACGGCTGTTCGTCCAGCTGCTGCGCCTTCGAGTACATCTCGACGTGGATGCCGCTGTCTGGCGACTGCACTTGACTGCAACAAACGCAACGCAACATCAACGTTCATGTTCGACAGTGTCGCTCGTGCACACAACAACTGAACGTACGCATTATCGGTGACAATGGTCTCCTCGATGATGTTGTCCACCTGCGAGTGTCGTTGCGGCGGTGGCGGCACGGGCGGCGCTGCAGGCTGCTGCTGCTGTGCCTGTTGCTCCATCTGTCTGATTTTGTCGAGTTGCCAGTAGAACGAGTACGGGTCCCTGTGTTCGGTCATCACGGTCGTGCCGTCGTCCTCATGACGCACCCGGACGCCCGTGTACATGTGGCCGGTGGCGGCGGCGTCGTTGATCGCTGCCAGGTTGCGTTGGAAGTCCTGCGGTGAGTAGTCGACGCTCATGTTGCCCGACCTATGATCACCACGGCAAGCAACGTTCGATGCGTCCGGTGCAGTGGCTGCAAACTGCGCGTTGAACGAGTGCAGCAGTGAGTCGGCAGTGGCTGTGTGATTCTCGGCTGTCTGCTGCGTCGGGCTCACCGGCGGCACGCCCATCTCGCGGGCGTCAAACTCAGCATAGCGACGGCGAGCACGTGGCGTGCGACTGGCGGTGTTGTTGACGACGGTGCACTCGGAGGTTGACGTTGACGTCGATGTGGTTGAGTCTGTTGCGCTCTCGTGTACGCGCGCTTGATGCTGGTGATCGCTGGCAAAGTTCGGATTCTCGAATGTGAACTCGTCTGCAAACAAAAACAATACATTCATGAATGAATTTCAGTTTCAGTTGAATAGTTTTAAAAAGTGGGTCATAACTTTAAAAATATTGGAGAACCGTATGATAAACTACCGATTGCAACACAGAACTACGATTCACGACTAGGGTTGGCATGGTAAAAATACCGGTTTTTTTACCGGTAAAAAAACACGTATTTATACGCGTTTTTTTACCAGGGCAAAAATTGGTGCCTTGAAAAAAACGGGAAAAAGACCGTTTCTGTATTTTTCCGGTTTTTTTCGTATTTTTCCGGTTTTTTTCAATTTCGGACCCTGAGTTTTTATATCATTTTTGATGAGAAAATGAGAAAATCTGTGACCAAGAAAAATATGATGACGAAATTGACACTGATGTTTTGAAAGAACTGTTAAGCGAGGTGCAAGAATCGGCTGGAGCTGCCGAGCTGAGCTGAAAATTTCAAAAATTCCAAATGTCGCTCAAAATTGTCTTTCTCACGCAATTACTGATTTGTTTTCTTTTTGATCTGAACTGACTCTAAATTCGGTTTAATTGCGTTATTGCAGCAAACTGTGTTCGTCTATTGTGACCAAGGACTGTCCCGAGAAAACGCTGTGGTTTTTTCCTGTGTAATTGGTGGAATATAAACGATTGAGCAAAAGATAATTTTCGATTTATTGCTGACCTTTTGGGTTTTCAAGCCCAAACATAATTTATTTACTTTGTTGGTGCACGATATTTTGAACAAAGCATTCTGAAAGTTGTTTTCACAAATCCTGGTTCAATTAAAGTCGGCTGCAAAAAATATGTGGGTTTTTACAACTTTTTGGCTTTCGTTTTTTTCCGGTAAAATTACCGTAATTTTACCGGTAAAAATACAGGTTTTTTTACCACGATTTGAAAAAAACGGTATTTTGCCAACCCTATTCACGACATTCATCACCGAAACAAAAAACTTGGAACAACAATTCTACAAACAACAACAGCAAAAACCGAGAGGCACTTTTAAAAAACTAGACACGCCGCATTTTGCAGAGGCGGTTTGAGCGAAACAACAACGACCCAGTCTGGAGCGCTAAAAACGACCAAACACATTTCGATGCCCGTCTGCAGGTTTACGGCGGCTCGCAGTGCGGTCTGCTGCGTTCATTTCATTATCACACGAAGCTTCCCTCCGATCGCTTCCGTGGGCCTTTCGGCTGCCAAAAACAACACAAAAAGCAATGACTCAACCGCACGGACAAAGTAAGCAAAAAACGACGGAAAACGGGACATGCAGACAAATAATCAAGCACAACAAAACAATCAACTGATGAAAAACAGAAATAACAGACGACATGGCTTGTAAAGGACCGAGATTTGAAACGATAAACGTTCACAGACATGCTCATCAAACAACACACCTCAGCGACAGGGAGGGAACAACAGGGTAAAACGACAAGATTGAACGGCACAAGCAGAGAGAACGAACACTGCACAAATGGTTGACAAAAGTGCGTATCAACTTGCAACTTGCATTAGACAGACAGAAACAAAATGGAACAGAATTTCTCACAGAACAGACCAAAGTCGCAGCGGTGCACGGCGGTGGGACTGCTGAGGACAAACTGATGCAAGAACCACGGGTCAATCGACTGCTGTTGCGTAGGTTGCCCGGCCAGTGGACATGTCGACGTGTCACTGGCTGTCGTTGGTGTTGGTGCACTATGCTCAGCAGGCGCCTCGCTCATGTCACCCTCTGTGCTCACACTCGACTCAGCTTAACGCGCGTTAATCGTTTCTGACGGGCACCATTGCATCACACAACCAGCGAAGCTGCCAACAGAGTTTCATCAAACAGTTGCCTCGCCTCTGATAACAGTCAACAGGCACACAGTGCACTCAGCAACGAGCTTTATCTCTGGATTGCACTGCTGCAAAGTTAACGCGGACGCAAAATCGAAAAACAAAACGTTCTACTGTGCCGATTAAAGCAGCAGCAGAAATGTCAGGCAATAAAAAACCGTATCGCAGTGCAGACAAGCGAGCAGCGCCCGTATGCGTTTGCGTTCCTCGTTGGCATCGCCGAATGATAGCCGCAAGTTTTTTTTTATCGAATAATGAAAAAAATGTGCTGCAGATAGCGCATACAAGAAGCGCATGTAGCACGCAAACGCAAGAGCTGTATCTCATGAACAGGCAATCAATTGACGATACGCTTGTCTCTGTCAAGCAGCAACAAGCACAAAACAATACAGCTGACTGTGCAGGCAGGCTTGCTGCGGTCTGCCTTCTGTTTTTGATCGAATAGGCCAGCTGCACACTGAGACACACCGCTGTGCCTGTGCATGCATTAGAGCAACATGTCGCGTCTGACTGGCATCAATTCAAGCTATATTTGAACCAGCCACCATGCACTGACGCTGGTGCTGTCATATTTTATTTGCTGTAAAAAACAGGAAAAACGAGTGGTGGACACGCGACTCACGTAGAAATTCTTATTTCTACTGCTTTACGAAGGAAGATAGATTATTCGACTCGATTTCATAGCACCGCGTTTTTTGCTCAAAGCAACACAGATCAACCTACATGCAACGGTTTTTATAACTTTCAGAATGTTTTCTTGACTGAATTGTATGTGGTCTAAAAAACGCTACAAAGCTGAAGGCACAGCGGGGCCCATGTTGAAGGCAGCATGTAACAATGCTGAACATATTCAACATTCGTCACTTTTACTTCGCGTTAACAGCCGCCCCATTAAACGGTCAGTGAAGTATCACAGTATTATTGCAGCTCGCTACTTTGAATGCATGACAGAACTAGCAGCATTGCAGGGCAGTTCCGAACCAGGCTGTGCTTTTCAAAATTGAGCTTTCACACTTTTCTGGGTCTAAAAGGAAACCACATATCGGAAATGTAAGCACAATGGAACGGAGGAAAAGTAGCAGCATCAGACTGTGAGAGTGACATGAAGGAAGCGAAACCATTTTGCGCACAGCGTTCACCAGCAGACGAATGGACAAACGTAACTGAATCAAAGTGTTGTAACTCATTGGGCATGCAATGGGACGCATACGGACACACACAGAATGGCATGGCCGAGTGGATGACGCTCGTGTTGAGAACTGTTGCTAATCGTGCACATGCACACTGTTTGTAACCAGTTTTCTGCCGCCCAACAAGTGGCACACACACAGCACTTTGGCAGCAAGCGAACTGCGCACCGGCTCCTTGTGCCAGCCGGCCTAGCGAAGTGCATAAACGCATGACGCATCTCATCACTTGGAGGCAATCGAAGCTAATGCACCGCCTGAAATGCAAGCTCGTTAGCACGACCAGCCCAGCGCAGCATTGCTTACTGCTGGCACACTTACAGCCGACAACAATACGCGTGTACATGTGTGTACACCTTGCGCGGCATTTTACGGCAGTCGCAACAGCAGAACAAAATACGATGCGTGACTCTAGGAGGCAAAGCACTCTCATCTTGCGCATGTGCGTATGAGCACTGAGTGACAGGAGACCTGTGTGACGCGTCGCGATCGTGTTGCACACGAAAATGCAGCACTTTCAAAACCGGCTGCAACTGTTGTGTGAGCACATGTCCAACATCACATACGGTCTGTATTTCAAAAAGAAGTCCTCAAGTGTAAAGGATTACGACGTTCCATGGGCAAACATGAAGAAAGGTATGATTCTGGAGATAGAACCCTTTGATGATGACTGTGCTGGTTGACAAAATGAACTGACAGAGAGGCCACGGCGGCATTCTAGCAGCAGCAGCACGAAGCTCGTGTGCGTGCGTCCGCTTTCATGTTCATCATTTTACATTGGAGCTCATGAGCAAAAAGAAGGCAACAAGCATGCATAAACACGGAACGTTAAGGTATGAGGCATATGGTAACTAACAACGGCAGCAGTGTGCATAACGTGTAGCACTACAGCAAGTAAAGCCGCACGGCGCTCACATCAAGCCACACGCGTGTTAGCAGCGGCAGCTAAAGCAATCGCTCAGCTAATCAAATGACCAGTGCGTGCGTGCGTGCCAGACTCGCTCGAGTGAAATGAGAAAAAACAGCATAATACCAATTCCGGTGTGCTTTTAATACACGAAGCATATTTGCTGAAAATAGGAAACGAGACACGCACTGTATCGGAAACTGAACGAAAGACAACTTGGTTCGAGGTATTGAGTTGAAGAAAGCTCCGGTTCACACCAAAAAACCAAACCCAACCTTGCCACAAGAAGAAAAAAAATTGGTATATTATCTGCAGATTGAATGATCTAAGCTTATCATAGCTAACCTGGCAAAAGCAATCTCATTCAAACAAACAACACGTATCAACAACAGCATTTAGTTCAGATCAACTTCAACATTTACCGTATTTTGTGAGAGTTGTTGTCCAGCAGCGGGAAGACGGTTGCGGTCACATTTTTCAATAAAAAGATTCAAGAACTCAAAAATACAGAAATTGAGCACTGGTTGTTTATTAATAGTAATAGAAACGTGAGCAAACAACTGTACCAGAAGAAAGACCAACCAAACGATTTCCTCTAATCTGGTGTGAAAGCATTTTCCGCCATCGTGTTATTAAAAGTAAACTTGAAATAACGATTTGCAAACAAATAGCATGGGTCGCGAAGGTTGATGCGATCAGCAGGTAAAATAAATATGACGGTGGTTCATTTTCACCAAGTTACAGGTTGTAGCATCACTAAAAAACCGATTTTATTTTGTATCTGATAAAAGTTTATGAAATTCAGTCACAAATGTTGTGCAGCAAATCTGAGCGATGGTATGCAGATCAAGATACTCAGCGAGTGTTCACGTTCAAGCGTCTGCAAATAAAACGTGCTACGCGCTACAAAAGACACAACAACGATTGTGCGATTGTCTCTGCGTGCTACTGTGATCTGGTGCAGCGAGCGCAGCAGATAGTGCCCCGTCGACGTGCAACATAAACGCGCCAAACCAGTCCGGCGCGTCCATTCAACTCGAGAAATACACACAGCGATTCTCAAATGATTGCACATTTTAGCTGTCACTGATGCACGGGTTATTCAGTCTTGAGTCACAAAGTCAAACGTTGAAACCGTACACTCTGTGGGGGGTCAGCATTAAAAGTGCTCTTGTGTCAATAGTCAGCACACTGCGAGTGAATATGTGTGATGATCGCAGCCTGAAACACGCGCGCGCCATTTGTTGGCCGCACTGGCAGTGCAGGTTGCGAGCTGCACAGCGTGGCTCTGTTGCAAATGTGCAGTTTGTAGTCTCCCTCCACTGGTAGTGCCCCACCAACCGCTGACACGCACAAAGGCAACCCAAGCGCCACGCCAACGTCGTTGCCCGATTTCTTGTTTCTACCCCACTAACCTCACTTTTATTGTTACGTGTTTTCACAAAAAATCTCAGGAGACAATCAAGTTTCGTCGGGTGAACTTTTGGGTTGCGGGTTTTTAGATCAGTGGTGAGCGTGCTCGAAAATAGCTGAGCGAAGCAGAGAAAACATTTTCTGACAATGCAAACAAACATCGCGATGCGCATTTTTGTGACGAATGCATTGTGGAACGTCAAAATGGGTGTGATAAAGGAATGAAAAAATGAACAAAAAAAACACGATTTGTTCATAGTGCTTGCGGCTGAGCATCTCACTGCATTAACCGGTGTGTTGTTTGGGCCAATCAGTCTTGGCTGAGGCTGAGAGAATGAATTCGAACACATGTGGTTGGCTTTTGTACGAAGTAATCAAGGAAAAAGAACACAGCAGCAATCAACATGATTTGCAGCTTACACGTTTCATTGTCAGGATACCAAAATATTTACCTTCATATTCATATCGGAGCTCCTCATCTGCCATGCTGATATTGCAGTCACCCGCAAGTTGGAAGTAAATCGCACCTGCAAAAGAAAAAATGGTTGCACTGAAATCGTCGTGAATGATTTTGGCGAGAAATATGAAAATATCCGATTTAGAATGAAAATGACTGTACAACAGGTACGAAACGAGCAGAGCAACGCACGTAACCGGCGTTTTGTTGCCTGTGAATCATTGACTCACCCAACCAGCACACCATTTCGAAACGCACAGAACGCAGCCCGTTGCATACCTCCGACTCAGTCGTGGCGTGGGCCAACCAAAAGCAAACACGCGACACGTTTGCCGATTAACAAAGTCGTCTCGTCGTGCTCGTTTTGGCAATGATAATAATAAAATAAATAAATATTATTGCACATTGATGGTGAGAAACACAAAGCCACACTGTGAAATCGTGCGGGGATTGACGTGATCACACGGGTTATGTGTCACTGTCACACTGAGTGCTGGATTGGACTGAAAATAACAGAAATGGGAAGGTTCAGGAAACAAAACACGCGCATGAGCAGTAGCAGTTCCAGGTGTTCCGATGGGTCTCTGACCGACTTGCACTACAACAAAACAATCAATGACAAAATCAAAAAATTTATTTGAAGCTATCATGCGGATGCGCGAGCGAGCGTCAGCGAGCGGATAGCGCATCACGCATAATATGAGCCGTTTTCCCCTCGCGCGCGTTTTTCAAACTTTCTCGCTGCCCTGCAGCGTGCCACAACTTGGTTCTGTGCACACAACGAACACCCAAGTTGTGTTGCCGGAATTTCACGGCGATTTTTCAACGCTCTAGACACGAAAACCTATTCTAAAATCGTGTTACTTATTCCCTTTGTCCTTTTTTTTTCTGGACTGAGTTGACCCGTGCCACGGCCCGGGTAAAAAGTTTGCGATTTTGTTAACAGCAAGGTGCACCCCTTACGACATTCTTTGTTTTCCTGAACGGGAAACGTGTTGATTTTTAACCAAGGCCTCTTTCATCGTTGAACCGTTTATTGTTTGGGGCAAGCGTTCCGCTTTCATTTTACTCGAAACCCCTCATTTTTGAAAGTGCTTTTCAACGTGTTTGTTTTTAGCTTTTCGATTCGGTGTCATTCTAGTCAAAATGATTCTTTAAACCCTGTTATCGTGATTTGCAATCCTAGAAAGTTTTTTTCTAAACTAATGAATTAGCTCTCCCGTTTGTTTTCGGTTAGTTAAGTTTTAAAAACTCGGTTAAAGGCAATCGTTCAGTTGGATTTTTCTGGTTGAATGAAATTGTTCAAACGTGACTTGCTTGTTTGACAATTTCATTTTTCAGATCGCTAATCTGACACAAAGAGGCTTGTTTACTTTTACAGAACTGGCCGGAATCGATACCCGTTATTCACAATCCCATTTGTTTTTTTAGAATCCCCTTTTGCCAAAAATGTTTTAAAAAGATTTCATTTTCTGTTCAGTTGAAATGTGTTCACCAATTGCTTTTTGAAAATCAAAATTTGGTTAAAATCTTGAAAAACTGCTGTTTGTTTTGTGCTCTCACAATCGATCTTCAGACCTGTTTCAATTTGCTTTATCCAACGTTCCGCAGCAACGTTACCCGTGTATTTGGTTCAGAAAAAATATGGGATTCAAATATTCACAGGAAAAGCAATTTTGTATGAAAAAAATTAATAGCCGATTTCGGGCTCGTGTACTATTCCGGCCCGCGAAATTCCGGCCCGTAGAATTCCGACCCGCTCATTCCGGCCCGAAGAATTCCAACCCGAAGAATTCCGGCCCGGAGAATTTTCGCCAGCAAGAACAATATTAAACCACACGAAGTGATTTTTGGTAAATAAATTCTTGTGATTTTTTATTTTTGTTTAGAACTTGCTTGCAGTGACTTGTTGTAGGTTCCTAATCCTAAGCCAAGCCTTTTTGATAAGGTAAAAGGGTCACAAATCCTGTTCATGAACAAAAATAATAAGAAATTTAGTTGTAGTTTCTTTTTTCCAAAAGGTTTCATTTTTCAAAAAAGCAAACAGGACGAACATCATTGAAAATACACTGTAACATGTGAACATCGATATTTTTATTTTATTACTAGCCCATTGACCCGAGCGTACGTGGCTTAATCAATGCCGTTTTAAAAAGCTAATGCTTTTTTTACCCGTTTACCAAAGCCAAGCCTTTTTTGTAAACTGAAAATGCGAAGTTCATGATTTTGCTATTTTTTCCCCGTTCACCGTAACCTAAGTCAAGCCTTTTTGTATGTGAAGTAAGATTGAATAAAAAACATAAAAATTAACGTTTTTTTCAATTTACCCGTTTTAAAAGGCTAATGCTTCTTTTACCCGCTTACCCAAGCCAAGCCTTTTTTGCAAAGTGAAAATGCGAAGTTTATGATTTTGCAATTTTTACCCGTTCACCCTGACCTAAGTCAAGCCTTTTTGCAAGTTAAGTAAGATTGAATAAAATATATAAAAATTAACGTTTTTTCATTAAAAATACCCGTTTTAAAAAGCTAATGCTTTTTTACCCGGTTACCCTAACATAAGCCAAGCCTTTTTTGTAAAGTGAACATGAATAGAAGAAACAAAAAAGTGACGTTTATAATTTCGTTTTGCAGTTTTGCTTCTTTTTACCCGTTTACCCCAACATGACCCAAACATTTTGCAAAGTGAAAATGAATGGTAAATACCATTTCGACCCAATTAAAAAACTAACTTTTTTTTCAGAGACGGTTTTGTTACATCTTTCGCAGTCGCTCGTCAAGTTTTGAGCAGCAACAATTGCCAGTTGCCCATCGTGCGTTACGTTGAAATTATCGCTCATAACCATGGAGTATCAATTTGAAAATGAAACATGGAGTATCAATTTCAATGAACTTTACTTGTTTTGAATCCAAAGTGCAACTTGCAATGCCGATGTCGATGTGCGTTTTGCAACCCGATTTTTAAAAACAAAAATAATCAAACTTTTTTCAAAGACGGTTTTGTTACATCTTTCCCAGTCGATCATTAAGTTTTGATCAGCCACGCTTCCATTTGCCTATGCTGCGCTGAACTGTCTCTGTTGACCAAAGAGTATCATGATGATTCCAGCTATGAAGAGCGACGTTTTGAGAAAACAATCTCAACTGGCATTATTAAAAAAATAGGTTAAGGAAATTGAGATGGAGTTTTCTTAAGTAGCAAAAAAGGGCGCCAATTCAAATTGCAAAAAAGTGCCACAGACAGACACTTTGTAAATTTAATAATATAGATTTCATTACCAAAATCACTTCGTGTGGTTTAATATTGTTCGTGCTGGCGAAAATTCTCCGGGCCGGAATTCTCCGGGCCGGAATTCTTCGGGCCGGAATTCTTCGGACCGGAATGAGCGGGCCGGAATTCTTCAGGCCGGAATTAGCGGGCCGGAATTGTACCCCCCCCCCGCCGATTTCGTTATTGTTGGTTTTTCAAAGTCGCAAATTCGTTTTATTCGGAGACCCGTTTTTCCAATTTCTGCTGTCGATCATAATCGGATGTGCCGCCCATTCTGTGACATGGTGGCGGCTTTTTGGAGCAATTCGTTCCCGCACATTATAATCTCATCTTTTTACATCACAACTACCAACCGAACTGACCATTGCGACGTAACGTTGAGGAAAGAACTGAATGAATCATGATGACTCGTTGTTGAAAACCGAAAGAGAGAAAATAATTTGCATAGAAAAATTGTTAAAAAGTGATAGCAACATTTTGATTTCGCTGCCTTAAATAGCAAAAAGTTGGACGGACAGACAGACAGACAGACGGACAGACAAAGTATTTTTTTAGTATAGTAGATGTAATCAACATGTGTGCGCCCTTTCAGTTTTTACCTGCGACACTTTCACAGTCAAACAAAAATGTTTCCTGGGGTAATTCCATCCGGAGATTTTGAAAATTGGGTTAATTTTTTACCCAGACCCTGTTTTTGTAAAAATTGCATTAAAATTCGCAGGGTTTTCACCTGGTTTTAATGTGCCCCTTTCAATTTTTACCTCGACACTTTCACAGTCGAACAAAAATGTTTCCTGGTAATCCATCCGAGATTTTGAAAATCGGATTAATTTTTTACCCAGACCTTGTTTTGGTAAAAATTGGGCATTAAAATTCGCAGGGTTTTCACCTGGTTTTAAGTGTGCGCCCTTTCAATTTATACCTGCACACTTTCACAGTCGAACAAAAATGTTTCCTTAATTTCATTCGTAGATTTTAAAAAATTTTTGCCCGGGCATTTTTTCGTCAAAATTCATTTTTACAGTTCGTAGCATTTCGACTGGGTATCAGCTTTTCACTCTTACAAATTTTGTCTGACTACGAAAAAAAAAAAAAGTCTAGTCTAAATCAATGCGCTGATCACGGATTTTGGTTAGTTTTCTTACGTGAGCAACTTTAGATCTGAATCGTGACGATTTCGAGCGAATCGGCCGTGGAAATTGCGAAATCGGTCTAGAAACGAAAAACAAGAAAAGGGTGTTTTCCAGTAATCAACCTATCACATTTTTAGTTCTTACTACAACTTTAGAGCTGAATCGTACGATTTCGCGAATAATGCTGAATCGTGACGATTTCGCAATCGGCCGTAAATTGGCGAAATCGTCTAGAAACAAAAACAAAAAATGTGTTTTCCAGGTAATCAATGCGCTGATCACGGATTTTGGGTTAGTTTTCTTACGTAGCCACTGTAGAGCTGAATCGTGACATTTCGCGAATCGGCCGAAATTGGCGAAATCGGTCCAGAAACGAAAAACAAAAAATGTTTCCAGTAATCAATCGCTATCACGGATTTGTTAGTTTTCTTACGTAGCAACTTAACTAATCGTGACGATTTCGCAATCCCTAAATTCAAATCGGTCTAAAACAAAAACAAAAAAATTTTTCGGTAATCAATCTATCACATTTTATTCACTACAACTTAACTAATCACATCGCAATCCCTAACAAATCTCAAACAAAACTCAAATCAACCTATCCATACACTCTAACTCCATCCAATCCCACATCTCCACCAAACAACTTTCCATAATCAACCTATCACATCTTTTCTTTACAATTCAGTACTGAATCTGACGATTTCGACAATCGGCCGTGAAATTCGAAATCGGTCCAAAAAAAACAAAAAACGTGTTTCCATAATCAATCCATCACATTTGGTTATTTTCTTACGTACCACTTAATGCTGAATCGTGACATTTCGGCGAATCGCCTAAATTCAAATCTCAAAACAAAAACAAAAAATGGTGTTTTCCAGGTAATTCAATGCGCTATCCGATTTTGTTAGTTTTCTACGTACAACTTTAATCTAATCGTACGATTTCGCAATCGGCCGTAAATTGCAAATCGTCTAAAACAAAACAAAAAATATTTTTCCTAATTCAATGCCTATCACGATTTTGTTACTTTTCTTACGTGAGCAACTTTAATCTGAATCGTGACGATTTCGGGCGAATCGGCCGTGGAAGTTGGCGAAATCGGTCCAGAAACGAAAAACAAGAAAATGGTGTTTTTCAGGGTAATTCAATGCGCTGATCACGGATTTTGGGTTAGTTTTTTAAGTGAGCAACTCTAGATACTGAATCGTGACGATTTCGGGCGAATCGGCCGTGGAAATTGGCGAAATCGGTCCAGAAATGAAAAACCAAAACAACGGTGTTTTCCATGGTAATTCAATGCGCTGATCACGGATTCTGGGTTAGTTTTCTTATGTGAGCAATTCTAGGTACTGAATCGTGACGATTTCGGACGAATCGGCCGTGGAAATTGGCGAAATCGGTCCAGAAATGAAAAACAAAAAACGGTGTTTTCCATGGTAATTCAATGCGCTGATCACGGATTCTGGGTTAGTTTTCTTATGTGAGCAATTCTAGGTACTGAATCGTGACGATTTCGGGCGAATTGGCCGTGGAAATTGGCGAAATCGGTCCAAAAATGAAAAACAAGAAAACAGTGTTTTCCGGGTAATCAATGCGCTGATAACAATTTTGTTAGTTTTCTTACGTGATCAACTTTAGATTTCGAATCGTGACGATTTCGGGGAATCGCCGGGAATTTAGTGAAACCGGTCCAGAAATGAAAACAAGAAAACTGTGTTTTCCAGGGTAATTCAACCGCCGATCACTGCTTTTGGGTCAGTTTTCTTATGTAGAAATTCTAGACTGAATCGTGACGATTTTGGGCGAATGGGCCTAGAAATAGCATACAAATTGGCCTAAAAACAAAAAAAAAAACCTAGTTGTCCGGGGTTCAGAAAATTACCAACGTATTGTGATTTTCCGAGGGTATTTCAACATTAATGACAAAAATCAAGGGCCCAACTCAATGGCGTCTGTACGCTTCTCTGGTACCCCTAAAAACATCGCCTAAAAATCCTAACAAAACAAAAAAAAAAAAAAATAGCACTTCTTATTCAACATTTGCTGTTTTAGTGCAATGTTGAAAGCAGCACTAAATTGGAATGCTGTGAAACAAAATGAAAATACACAATTCTTAACATAACAAAAGACAAGAAATTACTATTGTATGTCAACAAACCGAATTCGAAAAAAAAGAACACGCATCGAAAGCGGTATTATTGCCACAAAAATCAAACCCGCGAATCAATATGAAAGCCTGCCGAATCAATCAGCGGAGGTCAAACGAAAAAACAACAGAAATGAATGCACACGAAACATTGTCCAGCAACACACAACACAAGCAGCTTCAATTTTGCTTGTCCGTCTGCGGAGCGCAGCACTCGTGCACCTCGAGCAGCGTGTAGTCGTGCTTCAGTATGCGCTCCGCCCAGCACTTCCGTCTGCGTCTCGTGTCGTCCGTGCGTTGGCGGTGTTGTTGTCGTTTCTTGTGTTCTTGCTCGAGTTTACCCTTGATGCGCGTGGATCGCTTCAAGCTGTCTGCCGAGTACTTCTGAGCAAACTTCTCCTCGCGGCGTCGTTCCTCCTCGCGCACGCGCATCTCCACTTTCTCGGCGTGGCGAATTCGCCTGCAAAAACGCATGCGACACTAGCATGAACCTCGGTTTTATGCTGTTGTTCGTCCGCTATCAGAAAATCTTTTGGCAGTCTGAAAACAAATATGACCTAGTTTTTAGAAGCTGTCAGTCCGAAATGACGCCACATGCCGAAGAACAAGTGCTGGTCATGCACAGAAAACCAGACCTTGCAAGCAAAGCAAAAAACACAAAATCAGGGGCCATGGTGTGGCGCTACTGGACTGGTAAGCTTTAAAAAACTGGCCCCTTGTGGTGCGGTGAGACTGGTTCTAATAAATATGCAATAAATCAGAAACAAACGAGAGCATCGCCTTTGCCTCGACGCCAGCCTCAAACTTTCGAACTTCCACCGAAGCGTATGCATCTGAAATGTGCTGATAAATATAGTTGCCCTGGATAATTTGTAGTATTAGCTGTCACAGCGGCCATGTGGCGTCTGAAATAAAACGCAACTAACGAAGCTGTTCTCTATGCTCGTACAACAGAGTGACGACTTGTGTCATTGCGTGCAGCATGCTCTGTTGTCGATCGCTCAAACGCAACTCAGGCACACATTTGCCATTCAGCTGAGCAAAATGCACTGCAAGAAACTGCAGCCATCGATCCGCGCTCGGAGACTGCACCATTTCAACCTGAAACGTCGACAACTTCACTCACCACAAAGAAATGTTAATGTTTAAAAGGACATATACATATTTTTGATCCTTAAACGAGTGCAAGTAACGTGCCAGTTCGTGTGTTTTTTTAATCATCCAGTCCAATGTGGCAACATGCTCGACTGGCAACTTCTTGCATATATCCATAACGGCGCTGATTTCCAAATGCTTCGAGGACTTCGCCAACTGCAGAAGCTGGTTCTGCGAGAAATACGAAAAAAATTAGCATTCAGTTAATTTAAAAAAAATCCAAAAAATAACTCACCTGTTGATTGGCGAAAATCGGCACCTGCAACGTTGAGAAAAACTTTCCGATGAGCATCCAAAGCTCGGCTGATTTCACCAAGTCTGACACACCGAGTCCGTCGAAACAACCCTGCAAAAGGCAGCACGTGCAAAAAACAGGCAGCTGCAAACGTGAAGCTGTGACAAAAAGCACACACGAACTGACGTCAATCAGAGACATCACTTCCGGGTTTGGTGTTTCATTGATCCAGTCCGCATTCTTTCTGCTGCGCAACAGAAGAACGTTGAATCCGTCAACAATGAATCTGCAGTAATAAGTAGAAAAATACTAAAAATAAATGCAAGCACTGGGAATAAATATTGTAGAAATCTAAATGTTAGCATACATGGGCACACATTTGTACTTTTTGACAGTTTTGATGCGATGAGTGAGGTGAAGTATTGATGAAGTTGTAGCAGATGACATTGTGCGTTCCTGCAACATTCGAAATGTTTTGAACATAACTAAAAAATTGAAATGAAACGAAGCGTACATTGTCACAAACTGAGATAATGTGCGTGCACACCACACATAACAACACGACACAAACGTGTTCAACAGGCAAACGCACAGCACACCAACAACGCCAACCAACACTGATTCAAAAATTTTTATTTCCACCAACATTTTCATATCACTAACTAACATCACAAAAGTTTACGATTCAGCAGCAATCAAATCGCCTTCACGTTCATTCGAAGTGTGACAAGACGCAATTGATTCATCTGAAAGAGCGATCCTTCCATTGTTGTCCATGTCTGTGGTGGTCTGATGCAAGGTGCCGGCTTGTTTCAGTGCTTTTGAGCGCATGTACCGATGTCTCCTGCTGCGACAGTGCTGCTGCCAATTGTTTTCGTTCGACATTGTCTGTGCGCAGTATTTGCATCGAATCACACGGCCGCCGTGCCACTGACGGTGCTCCGCAGACGTCGCACAATCGGCAACCTCGCATCGCAAGTGCTCCCACGCCGACGCAACATTTTCTAAATAGGCGTCCACAATTTCGACCGCTGGACGATGCACCTGTTGCAGCCAGTTTGACGGCTCAGTGACGTCAAGTTCGTACATTGGCGGCATTTGACGGTCGGGATGCCGCAGCAGACGATTTCGAATCCATTTCAATTGACGTCGAGCGTACTGGCGAGTGGCGATCTTCATTCGATTCACTGACTCGTCAAAAAGTTTGCGACCGTATTCAGACTGACGTTGCTCAACGGAGAGCTCGAGAAACGAACGAAACTCTTTGACGCCGATACTTTGCCAGACACCTTTGACGGCCAGTTCCTCCAGCAGGCTGTCGTCGGCATTCGGATGCTGCTGACGCAACGCCTCTCTCCGACTGAGCATCGCATCGATTTCTGCGTCGTAGAACCCGGTCAACTCGTGCTCCAAACCTCGCTGCACCATTTCATCAACGCGTTCGTCCAGGCGACTCATCTGAATTTAGGAGGAAGCAGTTATTCGAACGTGCCCGACCAAAATGAGCTTTACAAACGTCTGTTTTCCATGTTCAGGTACCAGAATTTCAGTTTGCCCCCCCCCCTGACGTACTTCTTTCACCAGAAGGAAAGAGCCAAGCGAAACTGAACACACGGCTTCCTGACAGTTGCACTACAAGAGCACATTTGAATAAAACACCAAACGTTCTAACTAAAACCACGGAATCGATAAAGATGCGCGTGCAACTTGCCAACGCGTCATTGTCGTGTGTGTTCAGCCAGAACATGCGCACGTCACTGAATCGCAACGCCCCGCCGAGCGGGTTGCCACCATCGGCCATTCGCTGGTTAGCATGCAACTCGCTGATTGGTTGTTTCAAACTGTAGTAAACCTGCATCATACAGGAGCAATGAACGCCAAACAGCAGTGTTTCTGCAGTAAACACGAAACAAGCAACTTTCTTTCACACCAAGCAACCTGCAAAGCAGACAACACCCGTCTGCGATTGTTCGGATGCAGGCCCGCTGCGCTTCGCATGTCAACTGACTGCAGGTGTTGGTGCAGCTCTTCATTTGGTAACAACAGAATCTCGGCAGGAATCACTGCAACAGATTGGAAAAAGTGCCCATTCATTCACCTTCCATTCATGGCAACTGTAAAAATTTTATGAAGCTGAGTGCAAACTCATGGGGATGGCATGGGAGAACAAACGTTTACTCGTGAAAAAACCGGTTTTTAACCGTTTTTTACACCAAAAATAAAAAATCGGTTTTTACCAAAAGAAAACTGAACTTCCAGTCGTCGAAACAAATCCAATTTTTAGTCGTTGAATCCACACTAAATTGTGCGGGAAAAGCAACGCGTGTTGTGTTATTGTGTTGCTTTGTTGTGTTTCGTTGCAAACAGGTTTTATCCAGCTTTTCTTGCTTAATTGTGTGTTTGGCAAAATCCGGAACAATATTCTGAAGATGGAAAACCATTTTTGAAAAAGTCCTAATTTTTTTAACCGTGAAAACACCGTTTTTTCATCGAAAAACTTAAAAAAACCGATTTTACATCCCTACAAGTTCAACGTACCGATCTGGCACTGCTTGATTCGGACATTAACTGGTGGTTTGCTATTTATAAATTGCATTTGTTCTATTTGACTGATAGCGACGCCAATGTTGCGCTTGTCTGCTACATAAATGTTTCTCAGGATGAATCCAAAATCACCGCAATGCATAAAATCAGCGCAAAATACATTTTCTGTAAACTCAGGTTTCCCGATATGCCTTTCGCTTGTTCGACTATGAAAGTATCGCAGGTAAAAATAGAAAGGGCTAACACTTGAAGCCTGGTCAAGGCCCTGCGAATTTTTAAAAATGCCCAATTTTTACCCAATAAGTCGGAGCATGAAAATTAACCATGTTTTCAAAATCTCCGGATGGAACTACCCCAAGAAACAATTTTCTTCGACTGTGAAAATGTCGCAGGTAAATATTGAAAAGGCGAGCACATGCTGATTACATTATAGCTGAGAAAAAAAACATAAACAAGAATAAGTAACACTTTTTCAGAATAGGTTTTTCGCGCCTAGAACGTGTGTAAAGAAGTCTGGCAAAATTTTTTCTTCGGAACAGTTGGCAACTTTGGCAGGCAACGTGCACAGAAACAAGTTTACAGCATACTGTATACTGATTGCTGCAGGACAGTGAGTAAATTTCGCCAACGTGTGCTGATCCAGGTTCACTCATTTAATGCGCGAGGCGCTGTCCGCTCGCGAATCCGCATGATTTGAGTCAAGATTTCAGCTTTTAGATTTTAGATATGTTTGCTGTTTCTATTTTTGTGGTGAATTTAAGCGCGACTGCTTCTCAGATCGTGATCCAATCAAATTCACCTGAATATAAATGATGTTGTGCACCACCGTCGACATTTTCATGCTTTTTCTGTGTGTTTGGAGTCAACAGATTCCACAGGACACTTTCGATGTAGTACGATGTCCCACCAACCATGACCGGCAGCACATTCCGTTGCCACAACCGCTCCAGCGTGTCAAGCGTTCGATTGCGGTAATCCTGAAAAACGAAAAATATATAATGTCGGGTAAAAATGGCGTTCATTTAGATCATTTAACATAACAACAATATGACAAGTTTGCAGTTTAAAACTTATTTCCAGTTTGCATGTTCTTTTTGCAAAAAAAATTCTGCCAATTTTGACGTAACATTGTGCAAAGAGCGGGCCCTCGCCATGTGGCATGCGAACCATCTATGCTGAGTGTATCGGGTCTGTAGTTTTATGAATACCCCTAACGGCCAAACCTAACTGCCAGCTACCAACCTACCAATTTTGAAAACGCAGATTTTTAAAATGTTTTTCACCTTGACAGTAAACGTCACCATGGACGCATCAAGAAACCCGATTAAATGCTGTACAACACCTTTCATTTCACCCGTCGTTGCTTTGTTTGTGCTGATGTCCAATCCCTGCACGTTCACAAAACTCATTTTATATGACTAGTAGACAAGATAGACCAACAATAATCATAATAGCAATCCAAAAGACACCTTATAGAGCTGCATCGAATCCGAATTTATGATTTCGCCATTGAATCTGCGACACAGTTCCACGGCCAATTTCGTTTTGCCTGTGCCCGTCGCTCCCAATATCACAATCAACGGACGTCGACACATCTATGATCTGCTTCCATCCAAACGATGCATTAACAGCTGGATTTTTGCAAGGGACGACTGGACGAGTCTAGGGGGTAGGGTTGGGTTGTTAAACAAAAATCGAACATTTTCTTTTGAAAAAAGTGATTAAAAACAAAAAAGCCGGTTTTTTTTAAAAATTCGAAAATTATTCCTCTAATATACTCTGAAAACCTCAATTTTGACACAATTTTTCGAAAGTTCAACAAAAATTTTCTTTGATATTATCTCGTAAAACCGTCAGCAGTAGATTTTGGACCGTTTTACCGTACCGACTGATTTTTTGCTTGCTTTCATTCATCATGCATTCACCAATTTCATCAATAATCTTGTGTTTCTTTGGTTTTTTTGTGACATCAATTGTGTTTGTTTTGCATAATGGAAGTTTTGTGAATGTGTTGATGTGAACTGGCCGTGAGGCTTACAAATAAACTTGATTCTTGAAAATTTTCTTTGACATTACCTCGTAAAACCGCCAGCAGTCAATTTTGGACCGTTTTACCGACTGATTTTAGATTTCGACAACATCTGCGATGAAGTTTTTGAGCGTCCCAAAGCTTGGCTTACCATTTCCGATGCAGATAAGGTGACGATTCGCCTCGCAATCTGAATTCTGAGCGTCCGAGCTTCTCCGTTTGCAATGCAAGCGTTCCGTTGTTACGTTGTCTGGTTGCTGTTTGGTGTTCTGTCGTCGCGCGGGCAGGCAGATACCCGTCCGTGCACCCCCCCCCCCCCTCCTAGACTTCAAGTAGCGAGAGAGTGGCGATTTACTGGACTGGAGAACAACCAAGATTACAGGGAAAAGATCACGTTATATAGCAGAATAACACTCAATTACAGCTAATTACACATAATAATTACGATAATCACCCATCATTTTACCCATACACAACCCAAGAATCAAAGCGACGACGTGGTGCCCTGGTGGCGCCGGTTCAATAAATCACTCGAGTGCTGATGACCAAACGGGCACACAAGAAGACGAAGCGATTCACGCCGAGCGGATCGCCGACGTCGCCCGAGAAAAAAATTCAAAAAACGAGTAATACAGCTGATGAACAAAGCACAGAAAAAGTGAGCAGTGCTAACGAAATTCCGACCGGCGACGACGTGAGCATTTCATCCAGAGATTCGAACAATTCTGACGACGACGGTGGTAGCATGGGAGGCGAGGACATGGCCGCGCTTGTCGGGTTAGTGAAAACTTTGGTGGCTACGGTGGAGAAACTGATGCAGCAGAATCAGGTGCTGGTTGAGACGATCAAAAACAATTGCTCAATCCAACAAGCACCGGATGAATCATACGGCCGTCCTCCTGAGCACTTGAGGAGTTTGCCGGCCGATACTGCTGAGCTCTACAGCGTGGACAAGTCTGTTCGCGGCCAACAAAATTCGATCACTGAGTTGGCTGAACGGCAATCCAAAAAAGCTAACATTGTAATCGAAAAGTGGCCAGAATCAACGCCTCGGGTGACTGTGGTTGGCGAAGCGCGCGGAAATGAGACGGACAACCCGGAGCTGAAAACGATCCGCGAAAAGGTGCACGAACTCGGTGGCGATCCGACAAAGGTGGACTGCGTGTTCCGAATGGGCGCGATCAGGTCGGACAAAGCAAGGCCACTCAAAGTGATCTGTTCTGATGACGGGCAAACAAAACGATTGATGCTGGGCCGAGCGGCGTCCGAGCTGTTCCATCGACAGGGCGTCACGAAGTTCAACCAGACGTACATCAGGTCTGACTTGACTCATATGCAACGCCTTCTCGAATTCCGTGCTCAGAGTGTGTTGGCTTTCTTGCGACAAAAAATGAGCAGAACGGGCCGCACGTTTGTGCTTCGTGGATCGGACACAGATCCGTTGGCGATCTACGAAAAATTCCAAGACCGCCGTGTCCGTTTTTTCGCCGACCCGTTCGATTTCAAACTGTGTGATTTGATCGATTCTGAGTTGAAAGCCGGACCTCGAGCAGGCGCTGTTGTTGAGCAACATTAGGAAAGCGGCTCCTTTTTATTAAAAAAATCAAGTGTCAATTCTGCAAAGTTTTTAGAAAGGGAGAACACACTATCGTTTCACTTTTGCAACTCTAGGTCCTTGTTGAGCCAGAACCGAAGGGATGCACTCCAGCAGTTAATTTTGGATGAGGGAGAGAGCAGAATTTATATGTTTGTTGAGACTTGGTTGGATTCCACTGTTTCGGACTCACTTTTGGTTGAAAATGATAGTCACCAAGTGTTTAGACTTGATCGAAGTTGGGGCGGACGTGGAGGTGGGATTTTGTGTCTGGTTCCAAAAACTATCAAGGCTGCTGTGGTTCCTGACCTAGCGATCAGTTGCGAAGATTTTGAGTTGTTTACCTTAGAATTATTTCTAAACACAACGAGTTATTGCCTGGGAATTGTTTATCGTCCTCCTGGTTCGCCAAGTCGAAATTCTAGTAATTGGAAACTATTCTTGGAGAAAATTGAGTGTTTAACTGAAAAGGGAATGGGAGTATTTCTCTTTGGTGACTTTAATTTGCCGGATCTGACATGGGGTGAAAACGGTAATATGCCAAAATCAATTTCCACAGCAAGTAAAGAATTTCAAGATTCTGTCAATGATGTGGGCCTACATCAATTGGTAGATATGCCAACGCGGCAAGACAATTTTTTAGACCTTTGTTTTGTCAGTTGTGTCCAAATGGTTGTGGATGTTTGTGTAGAAATGCCATTTGGTGGGGTTGATTTCCAGAGTGATCATAAATCGATTGTACTTACAACTAATCTTCAAATTAAATCTGTCTTACCAAACAGACAGTTCAAAAATTTTGCAAAAGCTGAATGGGGACAAATGAAGAAATGCCTCAGTGATTTTTATCCATCGCGTGACTTTGAAAGTACGAAAAAGACGAAAGCTGGCAAAAGTTGGTCTTGGATTTTTCGATCTTGCTCAAATTCTGGTCAAATGTACCGCCTTTTTCTTGAAATCTGCAGAAAATTAATAAAGCTGTTTGTCCCGATTGGTAAGATAAATAATAAATTAGGAACCGTCATGACCTTAACACCAGGGCTCAAAAGACTTTTTGCTGCGCGAAAACGTTTGAGAATGAAACACAAAGATGAGCAGAAGAGAAACATAAACAACTTTTTGTCTTTGAGGGCGGTAAACAAACTTATAAATAGGCGGAAATGTAAAGCGGCATTGGCTTACGAAAAAATAGTGCTGAAAAATTCAAATCCGAAATCGTTTTGGGGATTTGTTAAACGAAAGTTATCAAATCAAAAAACGTTACCCGCACTACGCGGGCCAAACGGCCAATGCATCATTTCTGATCTAGATAAAGCTGAGGCACTGAATTCACAGTTTGCATCCGTGTTTCTGGAAAAAGAAAATCAGGTACAAACAAAATTTATGAGGTCGACTACTGTGAAATCAAATGTTAATGAAATTGACGAAGTAACTGTTTATCAATATTTGATGAAGTTAAAAAACAAATCAGCAGCTGGGTTAGACGGAATTCCAAACATATTTTTGAAAAAACTGTCGGCATTTTTGGCTGAACCATTATCAGCGATTTTTAATGTCTCGCTTTTCCAGGGAGAAGTTCCTTTGGAATTCAGAACAGCCGTTATTTGTCCAATACCCAAAAAAGGCAGAAGTAGTGTACTTTCAGACTACCGACCGGTGTCTTTAACCTCCAGTGTTTGTAAAGTGATGGAAAGAATTCTAAAGAACAGAATTATGAATCATTGTATCACAAACAACATTTTCTCACCCAATCAATTTGGCTTTCTTCCAGGGCGCGGTGTTGAGCTACAATTACTGAAATGTATGAATGATTGGACTCTAAGCTGGGACAAAGGTATAGGTGTTGATGTTATTTACTTTGATGTTTCGAAGGCTTTTGACACAGTTTCACACGCTGTATTAATCTCAAAGTTAAACGAATTAGGACTGGATGCGGTTCTCGTTCAATGGATTGCAGCGTATCTGGAGAATCGAACTCAATGTGTCAGGGTCGGTGGATTTCAATCTAAATTTGTGAATGTAACGTCAGGGGTTCCGCAAGGTTCGGTTCTGGGTCCGATTCTTTTTGCTCTGTTTGTCAACGATCTCCCGAAATGTGTCACTCATTCCAATATTGTGGTATATGCTGATGATGTCAAAATTTATCGAGAAGTTGAAAGTGTGGAAGATAAAATTCTGATCGAGAATGATCTGATCGCAATTGAGAAATGGTTGAAAATAAATAAACTAAAACTTGCAGCGGAAAAAACCGTGTGCTTACACTTGAATCCATCTCGTAACCCAAAGTTCAATTACACTGTTGGTGGAAAATCCGTGCAAAATGTCAGTAAGATCAAAGATCTTGGAGTGGTAATTGATGAGAGATTATCCTTCGCTGATCATGTATCTGAAATTTGTGGCAAATCAAAGAGCATGGCGGGCCTCATTAAACGGTGTTTCAGAACCAGATCGACAACAGCTAGAATGAAGTTATTTAATGCGATGGTTGTAACCAAGCTCTCGTATTGCAATTCGGTTTGGTCTCCGTCTCAAGTAGGTCTTTTGAAGAGAGTGGAATCCGTTCAAAGAAGTTTCACAAAGTATCTCGAAGGTGTAAATTTTGAAACATCATACACCCAGCGGCTCATTGATTTGCAGCAAAGTTCACTTGTATTCAAGAGAATTGTGTCAGACCTGGTAATGGTTTACAAATTTATCAATGCAAAGTGTTATGTCTTAAATCTATCAGACTTCTTTGAGGTTCACCAAGGGGAATTTGGTACTAGAGGTCATCAACATAAACTGAACACACCGCCTGTAAAGACGTCAATTAGAGCTGGTGCTTGGGCCGTGCGAACCATCCAACTCTGGAACAGTCTGAATCAAGACACAGTCTCAGCTCCCTCAACCTCTTCTTTCAAAAATAGGCTTATTGCAAACGAATCTCAACTCATCCATAAATTTATTGCGACACGTTTCCCCTCCCTTCTGGCTTGATTTCCGTGGACCTGGGGATGCCGCTCTCCGTTGCTCTTCCTTTCCCATTGAGAAAAACTTTGCGAATTGATAAATTGATCTTAGGTCCATTAAGAATTCTTGCTTTAAAAAAAAGAAGAAAAAAAAAAAAAAAAAAAATTTTTTTTATTTCCCCTCCCCCCCTACATTTTCTAAAAATCCCAAAACAACCCCCCCCCCGCGGCCGAAAAATGTTTGTGGTGTTCCGTTGCTACTCTTTTTTTTTTTTTTTAAGATTTTTTTTTTTAATAACACAGAAACCTCAGAAGCCCGCCGAGTTTCGCCCTGCGCACTGAGATTGTGCGGCAATTTGAGTTCGTATTCGTATCGTCGATGAAGTGGATTATCTGTTTTTGTTTTGAACAGTTTTGATCGGGCAGTCATGAGTTTGATTCTCGCTAGTTATTTTATTTGTTAATGTTTCGTCGTGTGTGACAGTTTTCGTGATTGATAACTTGTTTTGAAAAAAGTTCAAAATTCAAATTCTCAGAACTTCAGCTCAGTCAGCTCAGTCAGTTCATCATGTTTTGTTCGTGTGGTGGTGAATGCGTGATGTTATTGATTGTTTCATTGTATTTTGTACTAACGGGTATTACCTATTTCGATGCTTCGGCATTGTGTTACTACCTTGGTACGATAAACGTTACATCGTTACATCGTTACATCGCAGATGTTGTCGATAGGGTTGTTGAAAAAAACAAAAATCGTCATTTTTGTTCAAAATTTTTTTTTTCAAAAATCAAAGTTGTGCTAAATCAATCAGGGAGTCCGAAGAACCACATATGACACTAATCAGGTTGACCTCCAAAACTTCACTAATTGTCCCCAGCTAAGCTAATGCTAAAGTGAAGACAAACATACCGGCTTGAAATTCGATCAATTCTGATGATGTGTCGCGACGGCAGGACACGAAACTTTGTTTTGAAATGATTTGAAACCATGAAATTTTGTCTGGCGGAGACTCCCCCCCCCCAAAATTTTCTGCACACCCTAATTTTTTTTCGAAAATCATGATTTTTTGTCTTTAAAGTCCATAATATAAGCTAAATATATGATAACTTGACATTCTTCATTGTAATTTCAAAGATTTTGCTGCAAAATTTAGCGTTTTTCCTTCAAAATTTAAGCGAAAAAATCTCATGGGTGGGGTGGGGGGTGTGCACCCCCCCAGAAAATTTTCTACAATAGTGCACCCCCCCCCCCATGGCCCACGCCTGGGGGGGTGTCACTGTACCATGACTGGGATGGAGCCGGTTCCGGTCCGGATTCCGGATTCCGGATTCCGGCGCCTAAAATTGGATCCGGTCCGGATTCCGGCGCAATTTTGCCGGATCCGGCCGGAATGGCCAAGACCCGCGAATTAACCAGTTGATTTCTCCGTTTCAGAGCTGTTCAATGGTTTGACAACTTTGTTTCGGTGCTTTGTTGGTTTTGTTGTTGTGCATTTGACATGTGATCAGTGAGCGTTTCTTTAGTTTAGTGTTCTGTTCAATGGTAAATGGTTCACTGCTTCTGTCTTGAGTGGCAAATTCATGTGCAGCATCGTCCACTTTAAAAAACGTGGCTGCCAGCTTTTGGCCGACGTTGTTGATGAACAATAGCAGGGTTTTTTGAAATCAGCCATCTTCGTTTGTCATATTCAGTTAGCTGTCAATCAGTTGCTTTTTTGTGAGCCCCAGAACACCAGCGATTTTAGCGACGTGTGTTACCGTGGGTGTGCGGGGGTGCCGTGATCCCCTAAAACCCGATAACCCCCCCCCCCCCAACAACGAATCCACGAGACGACGAATCCATTTCAATGGTGTTGCCCGCCGTTTGCGCACTGAAGCAGCGCATCGAACAAGTCGATGCGAGTGGCATTGGTACGACGAAAGAAACGCTGCTGACCAGCATCGACACACGCTTCCGTGCGCTTTCCACAACGAATCCAACATCATGGCCACGTACGTTGATCCGCGATTCAAGAATGCTGCAGTCTTCAAAAATGAAGGCGCGATTCGTTGTGAACTACTTCACATTGCAAAGAAAATCTTGAAACGACCGGAGACGCCCACAAACTGCGACGATACATCCGAGATCGCGAACAACGACGATGACGAAAGTGAACGCGAGCCCGAACCAAAAAAGACATCGACTGGCCTCTACGGAGGCATCGAGTTTCACGCTGCGCGACCGCGCAACCCGTCAGGCGAATCCAGTCTTGATGACGAACTACGCGGCGAAATGAATATGTACGAGTCGGATGATTTTATCGACGAACCGGACAAAAGTGATCCAATGCTAGACTTTTGGCGGCTGAACTCGTCTAAATACCCCAAACGATCGACAATCGCGCGCAGATACCTGGCACCGCTACAAACAAGCGTGGCAAGTGAACGAATGTTCTCTGAAGCCAGGCAGGTGTTTGTGTTCAGCCGATCTCGTCTGTCAACTCAGAACGCCGAAAAGGTCATGTTTCTGAATGGTGTGTTGCCAGCACTTGATTATCCCTATGCGATGTGAATTTTGTCAATTGTTGTTGTTGTAATTTTTGGTTGGTTCACGTGCTGTGTCTTGCTGACTTTGTTTCTGTGTCTGTGCTGTTTTATGCTGAAAATGTGATGAAGAAGCGACGAAATGTGCGTAGATGTTTTTTAGACATAAAAAGGCCATTCCGGCCCGGATTCCGGCAATTTTTGCCGGATCCGGCCCGGCCGGAATGGGCTTTTGCCGGATCCGGCCCGGATTCCGGCAAATTTGCCGGATCCATCCCCAACCATGACTGACACCCCCCCCACTGAAAAATTTTCGGCACCCCCCACGTGACGACACCTCCCCCCTCGAAAATTTGCTTTCGCCTTCGGTACTGCTGTCGACCCGGTCGCCCCCCCCAAGACACTTACTTTCAGGTTCAACCAGCTATGCTATCTGCCACATGGCGAGAGCCCACTCTTCAAATCATCGTATCGAAAACACGTACCATGATTTCGCGATCACGTTGCGGGCAACTGACAGACGCAAGTTTAACACGTTAGGTTAGCTCAGCACGCAAGTTTTAACATGTGGCCATGTTATCGGGTATCTGAAAAACGGTCGTGTGATGTGGTATTAACCAACATCTCCGCTCCAATTGTTTAACAATATATCGCACAACTCCATTGTAGACCTATAACATACGCCAATCAACAAGATATCATGTTCATCTCATGGCCTACCGACTGAAAAACATGTTCTAAGTTGCAAGAAAACGATTTCTGAAACGATATTTCAATTCAGTTAAGTCATTTCAACGCTAAAAATTGACTCTAGAAGTCATCCAAATCGAAAAACATAGAGTACGTCCGTCAAAAGGCATGCGGTCGATCCGGTACCGGTCGATCCGGTACGGTCGATCCGGTACCGGTCGATCCGGTACCGGTCGATCCGGTACCTGGCAATTTTCTAGGGCGGTCGATCCGGTACCAGGTCGATCCGGTACCAGGTCGATCCGGTACTCGGTCGATCCGGTACCAATTGAAATTTTCAACTGTTTTAGCATTCAATTCAATTTGTTTCTGATTTGTTTTCCATTTTTCTTCGTTTCTCTCATTTTATCTGATGTCTGAAACATTTTACCGCAGGCTTTTTCGCGGGAAATAGGAAAATAAAAACAACAGACATTTTTCCTCATCTCCAAAAGAGAACCGAATCAGTCTTCGTATTTTTATTTTGTTTTCCTTTTCTTGCTGAGCTGATAATTTTGCAAATTTTCACCGTCTTGGAGCTTTATTCTTCTGGAAAATAGTTCAGAAAATAAAAAAAAACATATGGTACACTTGTTTTGCTTTTTTCAGAATCAGATTACGATTCCCAAAACCAAGTGTCGCAAGTCGTCGTCGTCTCATATCGTATCATCAACAATCGTATCAACAATCAAAGTAGCACAGGTAACCAGTTTTTTTGACGCAATCGTGTGCAGATGTTGTCGAAGTTTAAAATCAGTCGGTAAAACGGTCCAAAATCTACTGCTGGCAATTTTACGAGGTAATATCAAGGAAAATTTTTGTTGAACTTTCGAAAAATTGTGCCAAAATTGAGGTTTTCAGAGCATATTAGAGGAAAATTTTCGAATTTAAAAACGATTTTTGTTTAACAACCCTACTACACTAACTACAGACAGACCTATTTTTTTGGACGAGTCGACGCGACGACGCTGCCCAAATTGGCAATGAAATCGAACAGTCACGGTGGCCAGTTTCGCAGTTTTGTTTGGGATCCGGCTTTGATTGTGCTGCAAATGCTGGCGATGCAGTATCTTTATTATGCTGCGTTATCTGCGTCGATTTTTGTTCTTGATGTGCTCTTTGGAACACCGAGGGGACTGGATCAAATTTTCTTGTACCAGGTAGGTAACAAAATGATCAAATAAAATGTTTCTCCACAGAAACAAACCGAAACCAACCAACCAAGTCAGTTATTATTTGCAGAGCTTATACGTTCGCGAAAAGGGTGGTGCTAAGTTGTTGATTGCACAACTTTCAGCTAGTGGGATTTCGTGAGTTCTTTTTCGTCATTTTCTTAGGCAGGCGGTCTACCTAGGGTTGGAAAATGGTCGTTATTTCGTCGTCGTGAAAAAAAACTGGTCTTTTTGCCGACAAATTAGTATCTTTTTCGAAAACATCAGAGCCAACAAGTTTTTTGAAACCTTTGCCGCCAACTGTAAGCTTGAACCAGGACTGATTTCGAATCTGATTCCGGCGCTGGACAGTGAATGCATCGGAAAAAGGTAGTTTTTTGCCGGTGGGTGTATCGGCTTTGATGAACTGATTTCGAAGTCGAATAATGTGTTTTTTATCCTTGCATGGTTGCGCTTCAAATCTCAGCTCAGTTCTGGTACGGAACCGACAAGATAAGCGGATTGAGAAGCAAAAACTACGCTGAATTGAATGACTCCAAACGGAGAAAATCGGGCAAAAAGAAAGGCGTCAATTGGGCAGCACAAACACAATGAGCAATAAAAACAAACGCTTGACATTGCACATATGAAATTGACATATGAAATCTCACAGTCCAAAGTTGAAAAAAACCGGTAAATACCACGTTTTTTTCAAAGTGTACCAATTTTTGGTCTGGAAAAAACGCGTATAAAAACACTTTTTTTGGGGGGAAAAATGCCAGTTTTTTATGCCAACCCAAGGTCAACCAACCCAGGTCCAGGCCAGTTAAATTTTGCAGTTGGCGGTTGGTCCGTGCAGGTGGCCGCCCGCTGTCCTTCTTGCCAATGTTTTTTTTCGAGCGCGGCAAAGAGCGAATTAAGTTCAATCGTTTCCCGGATACGATCGCGCTGATCGGTATTTTTTTTTTGTTTTTTAGCGCCGTGGGCATCTGGCAATTGGTGCAGCGTTCGAAGTTGTGTTTGGACTTTTCGGGGACCTTGTGCTTTTGGCATATTGTGATTTGCTGGTGGTGCAATGGACGCTTAAGTCGGTACATCAGCTGGTGGCTGCTGCAGTTTATTACGGTTGCAATCACCACTATTATTGCTGAGTATTTGTGTCTACAATCAGAGATGAAAGCAATACCGCTCAACTTGGGACCCGCCACTGAGCTATAATTGACGGCCACGCGCTATTTTTTTGGATTTCAACATTCTTTGTTTTTGTTCGTTGACTTTTTTTTGAATGTCCGCTTTTACGGGTAGTGTTTTGTGATTCTGATGTTTGATATTCACGTTTTTCGGTTTCGTACAAACTGATACGTGCAATGTGTCAACACAATTAGTGCATGGTTTTTCCTTTTGATGAAATTGTTGTGTTTCATGTGAATTTTAATTATTTTGTGGAGGGAATTATCTGCATATAACGTGCATGCCAAAAGAAATTTGGAGCTGCAATATGTTTTTTAAACCTTTCACCTTTTTTCAATAGAATGCAGAGCCTTCGGGGCAAGAAGAACGGAATTGGGTTTAAAAGAAGACCGGTGGTATTAACCACCAATAAGATATGTGATTCCAACCAACCTGATCTGCGTTCTTTCTTTTTTAACTAAAGTTCTCTTTCTCTGTGGTTCGCAAAAAATGACAGGTTTAACGAAACATATGCGGATGCGAGTAACTTTCGTGAACATGAAAGACACCAGTTTTCAGGATCACAAATGACGAATGTTCTATTTGAAGGCACAAAAGTGTCTTTGCCTTTGTCAGTCACTTTGAAAGTCAGTCGAACCACTTTGAAATCAGAATGATTCACACGCGTCAGTCAATCAGACAGAAGCCATTATTTTGCTGATAATGCTCTGATCGTGAATGACCAAATTGTTTTCAACCTGATTGGTGCGGAAGAAGTACATGGGTGCAATTTGAATTTTTTTTCAAAAAATCGCTACGAGTTTGATGTTTGGCGAATAAACAACCGCCTTAAAATGCTGATGCTAGATGCTAACTCCGTAGTGTTTTCAGGATGGTTTTTAATCAAAAATTAAATTTTGTTGTGGCTGCACTTTTGTCAAGTGCTCATAACACAATTTCTAGCGAAGGTTCGCAATTAACTTTTTGTTTCTTTTGAACTTACGGACAACAACCTCCAATAATTTCTGAAATGTGAAGGTTGAATTTTGCTTTGCATGTCGCATTTTTTGTAAAAACCTTTTCATGACAGATGAAACTGATAAACAAGTGGGTTGTTGTTTTGCTGTTGCGCCCATGTTTGTCATATTGGCTGTCATTATTGTTGAGTGTGCCTGTCTTGCGGGTGAGTCACTGCGCAATTTTCACATGGCTACCGCCTGCAAATTGGCTCATTCATTTGACCATGCGAATAAAGTTGTTTCACGGTTTCAAATGAATGTATGTAAATAAATGAATGTAAACAAATAAATGAATGTATAGTTTCAATGTGGTGACACTGGTTTCAATCCAGCTTATCTGAAAAATTTTTGAGTTTAAATGGTGCTTTTTTAAACAAACGTGCAAACTGTTATCAAGACGAAGCCATCATGCCTCTTGTGACGTGGGCGGATGGCAGCGCTGAGGCAATGGGACAACCCGTCTTGCACGTGCGTTTGTTTCTCAGTTTTCGTTTTTTATTCGATTTCTCCGCGTGAATTGGAACTCGAATCACACTGCTCAAATGACACAAACCCACAACTTGGGGAGAGATACGGTGTGAAATGAATCCGTGAAAACATGGAGCAGCCAACCGCGCGGTTTTTGCACGCACAGAGAGAAACGTGTTGTGGAAATCTGAAAAACAAAATGCATAATTGCTTACAACTAAAAAACCAATTTAGAAGTCAGATGCGCATATTTGCGAAGGGTCTGAGAATTCGTTTGAACTGAAAAGAAAGTTGGTTGTGATGTGATGATCATGTTAAGTGGTCCATGACTATGAGCATTACATTCTGATTCAGCCAGCAGACTGCAGTGCTTCGGCCGTCTTTATCGTTGTGCCCTCTCATCGGCGACCCTCATCCGAATCCGACCCAGAAGAGCGTCCCGAGGCAGAGCGCTCAATCACCAACAAGAACAGCCTGCTGTTGTGTTCGTTCGAAGGGCACACGTTGAAAGCACTCGATACAACACAGCAGGAATCACTTGCGAATTTGACGGTTCGATTTTTTTTTTGAAATTTTTTCGTCGTTTGAATGAGCCACTTGGCGTTGTTCACCCCAGACTCGCAAAATAATGCGCACTATTCAGTGAAAGTGCTTTCAGTTGTGCAGCGTGGTGATTCGTTCGGTGCACACAGCGTACGACAGCAGCTTTGCGTGCAGCCTGGAAGGCGACATCTACGCCTGGGGACGTTCACACTGTGGCCAGTGTGGTGTGATTGCAGACACGGTGCGCACACCGAATCGCATACAGTTGATGGTTGGTATTTGGTGGTGAACAAGTCAGAGGCAAACGGACGATTTGCATGCTGTGAGTTTTGTTGTTTCAGGATGAGCACCCGTTGCGTGCGTTCATGAGCACCGGCAAGGTGCAGCAGCAAGCGGCGCTCAGTGTCGTTGCGTCTGCCACTGGTGTCGTCGCGCTCTCGCAAAATCTGCAGGTTCGCCAGTTGAAAATTCAGCACGCCAGATTCATGATTGCAAGCGCACTGTAAAACTTTGCATTCTGGCATTGACATTTGACTCTGCTTGCTGCTTGGTTGTAGCTTTTATTTTGGTTCCGAGACTCAATGCACACATGATAGGAAAGCATGACGTTTGATGCATGACGCGGGCATTCAAAATTGGTAAAGTGATACGAGTCACCTAAATATGGCCGGGTCACGTGGTCTATTTTGAATTGCCACATAACTTAAAGATTGAAACTAGTTTGCTTCCTGTGTCTGAAGACGCATTGACTTCACAGAACCTAAAAAAATGATAATAGTTCGACCAATGCCTGAGCGTAACCGAACTAACTATTTACAGTTGCGCTGAATAACTGTTGGTTTTGAGCAGCACAGCAGTGTTCACGACAGGTGTGGCAATGGGGCTCGATTTTCGCGGGTGATGATGCAGCAGTTCACCCTCAGCCGATTGCCTCGTTCAACAATCGTGACGTTCTGTGCGTAGCAGCGGGCGAGGGGCACTTTGCTGCTGTTGTCCGTTCGGTCGCCGTGCGACGCGCGTCACTGGATGCGATCGAAGACAACGCCGCTGTGGTGAGCGCCGCCGTCGCTGAGCACTCGGCCGCCTCCAGCATACGCAGCCGTATCAACGAATACTTGCTCGGCACCGCACTCGAGAAACAGGGCCCCAGTGAAACGGTGCACAGTCGCATGGAACACCGATTGTCGACGTTGATGGCGTCTGCAACGGTACGTCTCACTGGTGCTACCTGGCACGCACGCTCATTGGTCGCAGCTGAACAACTTGTCTGCAGCTGTGTTGTCGTTTGGAAGCGCCGTTCATTCTGAGTTGTGCGTTTCAGCCGCGCGCGTTGCAGAGCATCAGCAAGCTTGGCTCCATTCGCAGCACGCCCACTGCCGCTGCCACTGACGCATGCACCGTGGAGGCAGCAGCCGCACTCGACCAGCATGTGCACGACGACACTGAGCACACGTTCTGCGCTGGCGGCAGTTTGCGCCTGCAACTGAACACCGAAGACACTGCTGACGACAAAAAAATACCCGTAGACAGTCGACCGAAGCATCTGCATCTGCACAACAGCGACTCGCAAAAGACGGACACCCCGCGGAAGCAGCGTCGACCAAGATTCGGCAGTCACCCTGATGATCAGTTTTCGTTCGTTGAACAACCATCGCGCCCGTTTAGTCCGGAGTTGACTTTTGATGATGATTTGGCGGGTGATGACGATAGTGATAAAGGTTGGGGAACTGACTATTGACCCGTGTCACATTGTTATTTGGTGTTGCGAATGTCGAGAACAAGCTTGTTTTTCAGTATTTACCAGCAGCGGTGATACAGCAAATGCTGACACAGGCAGCGAACAGGCTGCGAACACAAATGGCACTGAAGTGTGGACTTGGGGTGCAAACACGCATGGCCAACTCGGCCACGGCGATTTTGTAAAACGGTGAACTTAATGTTCCATTTTCAGCGCAGTTTTTGAGTACACAGTTTAGACGTGCAAGTTTATTAATTTGCTGACACAATGTGTTCAGACGTGAGCCGTGGCCCGTTGAGCGTTTGTCCGACTGCGGCGTTCTTGAGGTGTTTGCAGGCGACAGGCACACCATTGCACTTACGTATACTGGAGAGGCAAGCCCGTTGTTGGTGTTATGTGATGCGAACATTCAGGCATTCACGTGATTGCAAACTTGACATTCACTGTGCACATTTCAGTTGTACGTCTGGGGCTCAAACGAGTTCCGCCAACTGAAGCAGCCCTCAACCAACCCGTGCGCATCACCAGCCGTCCTCCGAGTTGGTTTCATTATGTTTTTTGTTGTTTAGAAGTTGTTTTTTTATATTTTTCTTTGCTCGATTTTCGTGCCATTTTGAGATGTGTGTTTTTGCATCCTCGTTGTTTTGCGGTGCGTGTGCACTTGCTGTTGTGTTTTATGATGCACCGACTGTCGTTACATGCGTTTGTTTCCAGTACAAGCATAATGATAGTTGTTGTCGTCATGTTTGCGTGCCTCAACTTTGTGACATTGCTGCGCAAAATGTAAGCGCATTCAATGGTTTGCTCACTTCGGTAAATAGTTTTAGTTTGTTGATAGTTTGGTTTGGGCGTTTAATGTTCTTTAGCATTCGGTAGTTATAGAAAGTTTTGTTAATCTATTTGTTAATTTTTGTTTCTTTTTCTGTTTTTTTCGGTTACTGTTTGTATTCTTTTTATTTTGATTCTCCTGTGTTTTTGTATGAGTTTGTCTTTTGCGGTCAATCCGTGGTTCAGTTTGCAGCGATTTGTTTTTGATTTCCTTCTGCTTCGTTCAGGTTGGCTCGCAATCGAGCATTCTGAGCGCCTGTGCGGGCGCCGATTACACGTTGCTGCTGGTGAACGACTGTGACAACGAGCCAATGCTCTACTACAGTGGCCGTAACTATCAACCGGACGAGCACAACGGGTACACGTAACGCGGCTATCTTGCTTTGCTCTGTGCAACTTGCTGCACTAAACGGCTTTTGTAATTTTTGTAATTTGCAGCACGACGACAGTGACACCTGTTGAGAAGCCGAGCATAACAAAACGTCTGACTAACATCGATTCGGTATGTGTGTCGACTTTCGACCAAGGTTTCATATTGCATTTGTGAAGCTACAATTTTGATCGAAATGCGTGCTGCAACGAACGTGACGCCGATCTGCGCAGCTCGGATCGCTGGTGCGTGTGTCAACGTGCATGGGCGAATGCATGGCAGTCGCATGGCCGAGGCAACCGGCCGACACAAGCGAACGAGTGCTGCGACGTATCTTGCTCGACTGCGTCTTCACGGAGATGAAATACGCACGTGATCTCACGCAGTTGGCGTACTTGGTTGAACAGATTCGAGGCAAAGGCACGTTCATCTAACGTTATTGGTCGCCTTCGAAACATGGTGACGATGGATTGATACCAGCTGATTCAGCTTTGCCATCGTAGGTGTCGCAATAGCAATATGCAGCGGCACGCACAGATAGGAAAATTGTTTCACGGCAGCCCGCCAATTTGAAATCATCAAAACTGAACGTGATTTGACGGCAGGTTTTTGCATGAAATTGAAAAACAAAACTAATCAGAAACTTTTGTACGAAATAGGATTAGTTTAACTTTTAGAAGAACACGGTCACGTCACCATCTTTAGCTTGTGATAGACTAATCTGGCAGCTGATTCTCCATTGGTTGTAATAGGAATTTGACATTATTATTGATGAAGCTGTTATCTTTTTTTGAAGGAGGTGGAGTAATGTTGCATAATGTATGGAAAAGCCGAATGGGCTGTTTCTTGCCCAAAAATAAACCGAATATAAATTTAAAAAAGGTTTTATTTTGTGCAAGACATTATTTTCTGATTAGTTTTCTACTACGAATCACGTTCAATTTTGATGATTTCCAATTGCCGCACAGCATTGCAACGTGTTTGTTGTCTTTGCCTGCACATGCATATTGAGACATGTGCAATGACAAAGATAATAGCTGAGTGAGCGGATCATGTTGAGCGTAAGCAACAGTAGGCGCATTTGTGCTGCGATTAGCGGTGGCCGTTTGCGATTTCAGTGCAGCAGGCGTGCACAGCAGTGCTGCTGCGTGACTATGCGGAGGCACTGCGTCACCTGCAGACGTTGGTGGCGCACACCGTGGCTGTGTTGCGACGCAGTGCGCAGCAGAGCACAGCGGGCAGCACTGCTCTGACGGCGTGTGCACGCGAGCTGTTGGCGCTGTTCGGCTCGACCCTCCGCCAATGCATGAAACGGCTGCACCGCATCTTTGCTAATCTCAGTGCACTCGGACTGTTCGTTGACATGCACGATGCTTGCGGGTTTGCGTTTTTATTCATGCTTTCATTTTGTAACACCGGTTCCAGAAAGCCAAAGGTAGAAGGTACCAAAATGCGTGGGTGTTCATCGTCCTCTATGGACCGATGCGCAGTGTTGGCTGCTTGCTTTCATATTGACCGACGCAGTCAGCGCTGCTTCAGCTGCACTGCACCGCAGCGTCCGAGCGAGCCTTCATTCTGGAAGTGGTCGTGAAATACGTGCGGCTTGCTGACACCAAATTGGTGTGACAGCGTTGCGCAATGACTGTGCAGAATGAGAACACAAGCGACGCAGTGAGCAATCAGCAATGACACTTTGCAGCGCCGGAGACACGCTGACGTCGACGGTGACACGGCTGAGTCTCGATCACGACGCACACAGTCGCAGGCCACATCGGCAACTGCACAAACTGCTGCAGCTGCCGTTTCAGCGAGTGGGCGAGTATGCACACGTGCTCAGGCGCTACTCCGCTGCGTGCACACAAGCCGATCAGCAGGGGGTATGCTGTGACGCTTGCTCAACGGCACAGGGCAGTGTGCACTCCGTGTGTAACACGGTGATGTCGCACAATCAAGCACAAACACGCACGTTTACGCATGTGAGCGTGCTGCTTGCTTGTTGCGCAACACTGCGAGGCAACGCTGACACCGCGCTTATCTGTGTAGAGTGAATACAACGAACTTAGTGAACTTAGTTGTGTTATTCTCATGAACACAGTGTACTTTTCTGAAGACATTTGCGCTACGCCGATTGACTATTTTTAGCACGAACACAGCCAATGAATGTTTCCTCACATTTTGTCAGACGGCAGAGGGCGTGATGTGCGCATTTCACAAATGGAAAGTGCTGCAGCAGATCCTGATGAATGTGACGCATCTTGCAGACCGAACCAACCAACATTGGACACAAATGACGCCAAGCTGCGTTAGTTGGCATGGTATTTCGTGTGATTTGTAACAAGTTTTTTGCTCGATCATCTATACCTTCCAATTTTTTTATTCCAGTCCAATTTGAAGACAACGGATCGCTTTTTATTGAAATGTTACACTCGTGGTTCACCTGATTGCCAATTGATATCGGTCGCGGTGGATGGCGACAAACAGTGGCAGTTGCTGTTTGTTGCGTCTGACGTGCTCGTCATTTGTCGGGTGAATTCTAGCATTCCGCCTTTGTTTTGTTTTGTTCAAACGGCTTTGTTTCGGTAGTTTTTCTTTTGCTCTTTTTTTTGCAAAAAATCGCCAAACTATCTTAATTTTAGAAGCGTGATTCAATCGAGTTGCATTTTCCGCTTGTTTGGATTGATTCTACAAATAAAGCGGAGAAAAAACAGGATGAAAAAAGATGTCTTGTACAACTGGTCGCACCTGAGAGCGCAGTGACCTTGGAATTCGCCAATTTGTCTGCTAAGGTGTTGGCTGTGTTTTTTGTTGAAATCGTCGCACAATAATCCGTTCACGCGAGATACGGGGTGAGCCAAAAAAGGTTCTATCCAACTTCATAAAGCTTTCAGCTCACTGGCTTGTGCTGAGATGTTTCGAGTTTAAAATTTGATCACTATTTGAACACTTTAGGACGTTTTTCTGGTTAAATTTTTAAGGAACATCACTTACTACAGCAGAATTTCTGGAAAACATGAAAATCGATGATGAACTTTGATGACAGCCCAAGTGTTCGCAACACAAAAAAAGATGGAAAAAGCAATACGCACATAGTAGCTTGGAAATGACGAACGCCGAATTGCATTTGAGCAGTCTTTGATAACTCTTTGAGTTTCACTTCGAGTCTGAGTGTGCGTGAGCGGTTCTGCTCAGAACAAATGCGAATTTATTTTTTTAAATGCATTATGTTTTTTTAATTCACACAATTAGCCACTCTGATTTTTTCACCACAGCAGACAGCTTGTTTTCTACAGTGAAAAATACAATTCCATTTTCAGTTTTGTTTTTGTGTCAAAAATTGCTATTTTTTCAAAAGTACACTGTAAAAATAAACTGAAACGTGTAAAGCAATAAAAAATTTAGATCAGAAAAGCCTCCCAAAATGTTCTGACAGTGTTCCAAATTTTAAGTCATATGGTCGCAGCACAAGCCAGTGAGAGCATTTTGAAGCTGGAACTTTCGTTTGGCTCACCCTGTAGTTACGTGGAATAGAAATCAGTCTTAACTGTGTGAATACGTTTGCGATCTGTTTGCAGAACGAGCTACAGCAGTGCGTGTGCCAGGCTTTGTTGCAGCACATTTGTGGCGGTGTCTACAGCAATCCGCCGTTGCACAACGCTGGCGTGCCGTTGTCTCGTCGTGCCCGTTACACGTTCACTGAGCAACACGCCATCTATGCAGGCGCTGTGTACGGAGGCCAATGGCTAACCGGCAAACCGCATGGCCGGTGTGTCAACTCATTCAAGCTGTCATGTCATCGTCAGTGTGTCGTCCTCGTGTGCTTGTGTTTGAGTTTTTATAAATTTCAGGGGTCTGATGAAGTGGCCGAACGAAGATGAGTATGTGGGCCGATTCATTAACGGTCTCATGTGTGGGTACGTGCTCGAAACATAATTCATGGTGTTCAGTTTGTTGTTGCTGTTTTGTTGGCATGTCAATGGGCAATGCTTGTTGTTGATGTTTTGCAAAACGTTCATTGTTTCTTTTGTAGTTCTGGTGTAATGCGTCGCGTTGCTGATGCAATCAACATCAAAGGTCGTTGGAAGGACGGACAGTTGCATGGATTGGCCGTGATTGAGTCTGTCATAGACATACTTGCCCAAGACACTCTCATCACTGTTCAGCACTGCCCCTTTTCAGTTATCTATCGTCACGATGTCAATACGAGGGTTTCACGAAAGCGAATGAGCGCCACGGACATGGAGTGATGCGCAGTGCACAGAGCACTTATGTGGGACGATGGGTGCACGATAAAAAAGATGGATATGGTGCGACAAAATGGGATCACCATGCAAGCTATGGTGACATTGAAAAGGGCAAGCTGTGTGTGTGTGCAGGTGTTTGGAGCAACCAGCGCGAGAAATACCTGGGCATGTGGCGTGCTGATGAGCGCAATGGGCGTGGCACACTCGTCACCATTGACGGCACTTTCTTCGAAGCAATCTTTGACAACGGTTGCCCTGTGGTCTGTTCATCGTTATTGTCATTCGCTACTTTCTCATATTCATTTATCATGATTCATACATGCACAATGTAACTATCTATTTATCGTGGTAGGTGCGGCATCGAATTCCCACAATATCATTTCAGAAAGCTCATTGCACAAATTTTTGTGAATTTCAATTGGCCATAACTTTCATCATTAGTGATGAAACGAAAAAAACGAAAAAATCTTTTTGCTCTGAAAAGGTGGACTAATATGGCCTATTTTTTCAAATGTGTACCACTGAAATGACGTTATGTGCCGCAAAACATGCGCTTGTCGTTCACAACAAACCAGACTTTCCGTTTAGACGATTTCTTCCCGTAAACAGATGGTGAATGTCGAATCAGTAACACCAAATTGAAATTTTAGTGCCTGTACTTTGACAAACGGGCGTTTTTAAAGCAAATGACGTCATTTTAATCCGGACAGGTTTGAGTAAATCCACAATAACTTAACCATCGATACCAAGCAATGAAACATCGCACAGTCCTATGGTTCAGCAGAACAAAAAAAAACGAAAAAAAATCAGGATCTTGTTGTTCTTGTTGTTGTTGTTGTCGATCTGTTTCGGTGTCCATGAAAAATCGAAAAGTGTTTTCAATTTCTAATCACAAATTGAATGAGAATTTATGTAATCGACCACGCTGAGTGTAACTGGCTAGGTCGCGAATTGTGAAAGTGTAAAAGATTTTGTTCCCGTACGAGGCTTTAAACGTCCCCGTAGTTGTGGTCCAGCCTGAAAAATCGCTGAAACCGATTGAAAGTGACTCTACTGTTATATGATGCAACACACGCGCAATACACAGCGCACATGCACGCAGCGTTTCAACACTTTGGCCGTCACTGTATTTATCAAAAATGGTAGGGTCAAAAAATGGTGGAAACGCAGAAATAATGTTTGCGCCATTACATTTTTGTCATTGTGCAGGTGTTGATATTATTTCCGTTTCCACCCATTTCTGTCCCCACAATTTTTATAAATACATATGTTGAAAAAAAACTTTTTTTTATTGGCCTTTTTATACCCTTCCGAACCTTTATTCAGTATGCTCGTTTTTTTTGATTGTTTGATTCGTTATATTTAGAGTGGAACGCTGGTAACGAGCGATGGAACCAAGTTCGTTGGTGAAATGTGCGACCGAATGGTGCTGAAAGGAAAGGTGTGCCAATGACGATTCATGATCGATTTTATTGATCATGTTGATTTATTGATCGTTAACGAACGCTTACTTGACCAGGGTGAACTGCACCTTTGCAACGGTGATGTTATTGACGGCATGTTTGATGGCTCGTTGGCACACGGGCAAATCGAAATCGCCAGTGCTGTTTACAAACGCTGCATTCCGGCAGTGGAGTCGCCGACACAGACTGCGATCATGAAACGGTCGGTTGATTCGGCAGAAATTGTCAAACGCTTTTTTTACTCGGTCCTCCTGCGCGATAGAGACTCATTGTTTGTAGTTTCGACGAGGAGCCGCGTGGCGGCGCGTCAATCGACGGCTCTGAACGTTGGCAGGACATAGTGCAAGCGTGGTTGGTTGACGTTGTTGATGTTGACACAATAGACACGAGTGACTTGCAGCAGTGTGCACAGGTACGAGCACATTCTGGGCGTGCAGCGAGCGGCCGATGATCACCCGATTGAGCCCGAGGTGCTCTGGCGTGCGCTCGCTGCTGCCTGTTGCCGTCGCCAGAGGTCGCCCGACTCGCGACAGGCCACGCCCAAAAACACCACCCCAAAACGGTGCGCGTCCGCTTGGCCGCGGTTGCTATGACGTGAAGAAAACATGGCCTTGTGTTTGCAGGACACAACGAGCAAACAACGGCGACGTCCTAGAGCGCATTCCACCGTGGGACAATCCGTGGGGCGTTGCCTATGTGAACATGATCAAAGAGTACTGTGACGAGGCAAGTGCTGCAACAGTCATGCGAAATAACAAGCTTTGTTGCTACAAACTGGGTGATCTGATCACTCACTGCACGCACATAAACTCGGTCGAAACAGTGGCGTTTCTGTCAGGCGCTGCACAGCGAGTGGCATCCGTGGGCACGCTTGCTGCACGGCCTTTGCAAAGTGTTCCAGAGCAGCTACCTGGGTGTTGCAGAGCACGCGCTCATGTGCACGCAGGCCATTGATGAGCTGCATTCACTCACTCACAGACTCTATGCAATACTCAGGTTGGTCGTTGTTTCACATGCACGTGAATCGCTTGTGCTGATTATTCTTTTCTGATAATTTGCTAGTTTTCAGACAACTTTTCACGTCCATCCCTGACGCCACACAAATGTACGCCACTGTTGTTGACGAAAACAAGAGACACAACGACACAGAGACGTTGGACGATGCAGAGTCACTGTTTGGAAACATCAGCATTTGTGAATGCAGCTCACTGGGCGAGTGGCTGTGCACGCACATGTACGCGCACTGCTACGCAACCATATTCACGCTTTACCAGGTGCGTGTCCAACAACGAAACACACGTTTTCAACGTAGTTCTTTACATATGCAGTCAAACTGCATCTGAATCTGGCATCCTGATTGGCTGCATCGAGGTGTTTTGGACCAATCAATGAATGAGCCCAATTCCAAGTAGTCTAATCATTAACAGCTCGAGTGGAGCGTCATATGATGACGTTCGTGTTCAGGTAACGCACCAACAGTCTGATGATTGGTACTGGCGCTACGTGACTGCGCTGAACACCCGCAATGACGTTGCGTTACTCATTGAAGTCGATGTCGACAAGTAAACTTTACAATTCCAGTCGTTTCTTGGCTTTATTGGCTCAGCCCATTCCGAAAATCTTTTTTTAACAGAAAATTATGGCCGATAGAGTTGAAAAACGTGAATGAACTCGACGTTCCACTGGTTAGTACGGATGTGTTCTGCATGGTTATCGTGTGTAATATGTATTTCTTCTTTATCACCATTTTGTTTCAAGGTTTGCTCAACCGCACGATGCCAATACTATGGCTCTGCAATCGACACACTGCAGCGGTTGAGGTTTGTGTTGTGCTGGTGTTGCTTTGCGAGGAGACTTTGAAAGCATGCACTTTCAGCTCGCAAACGTCGCCGTTCGAGAAGCTGCGAGTGCTGCGACAGACGTTCACTGAGATCACAAGGGTACGTCGTGCATGCACTGTAGTTTTCGTGTTTGCTTCGTGCGTGCGAGTGCAGTTTGCGTTTGCAGTGTGTGCGTGCGCACAGCGAGAGTCGCGAGCACAAGTGGCAGTCGGACGATCTCGTGCCTGTCGTGATCTTTGTCGTCGTGCGCGCACAGCTGCAGAGGCTCGGTGCTGAGATCGCCCTGATCAGGGACGCCGTCGACAGCAACGTCATGAACCACGAAACTGCCTATCAGTTCTGCACGCTGCAGGTTCGTCGTCGTGCTGATTACGGTGAACTTCATGTTGCTGATTGGTTGAGTGGATACTGTGCGAGCAACCCGCATCTGCTGCATTTCTATTCAGACAGTGTCACTTTTCAGAGCACCTATTTTTACCTGCTGAATCAGCACCGAAACCGCCAAGGCTTCTTTTGAGCATTGACGTGACGTTTGAATTGCTTCAACAAATTTCCATTTTCATCCATCTTTCCACTGGTTTTCTGCTGTCACTTGCTCACATATCTGATACTTGTATACTGTACATACATATCCTTAGTGGGCAAAAAAATTATACTGTAGTGGTGGCGTGGCAGGTAAACAAGCTTGAATGTGCTTCTCTGAGTTTAGCCACCGCACTTTCACAATTGTTATTTTTTTGCTGAATTAAGGTTTATTTATTAGTTGTTTGGTTTTTTAATTGAATTAACATTGTGTTGCAATTTCTTTGAGAATTGTGTTTACGGGGACATGGCGATTGTTGAATTTTTTCTGCTTGTCAACTCTACTCCAGTCAGATGTGTAATCGATTTTTCCAATCAAGTGTAATCATCTGGCATTATATTGATCATCTGGCATTATATTGGTTAATTTTACTTGAGCCGCTTGAGCTTTATCGTGAATTGCACCGTTCGTATATTTGCATTCTCCTTCGAAGTTCGAGTTTATAGTTCTGCATAATAGCTTTATTCCGGGTTACTGGGTTAGAAAATCTGCACCCTCTGGTGATTGAATCAGCTTTTCTTATTTGCTCATTTGTGAATACAGTTATTCGCTGAATTGAAATTATCAAGTGTACTTTCTTCGCACCAATATCGTTGTTTGATTTTCGTTAGTTCTACCATTCTATCACTATACGCTGTGTTTTATAGTCGTTTTAGTGTTTTCGAATTTTCAGTATCTTTCAATCCAGTTCGCCCGTTTTATGAAGAATGACAGTGGACAAATCACCGTGAGAATAAAATTCAACTGGGCTGGCCGTTTTTATAATTGTAAAGAACATGTTGAGCATTCATTTTACTTCAGTTGAAAAAGCATTAGTTTCGTGACGACGAACCGCGTGCTTGCGACTGCGCCGCGTTCCACTGGCATGCGCCGTGCCCTGCACTACGTGTTCAAGGTCGCAGATCGCGCTGCTTCCATCGAGTTCTACACCACGAAACTCGGCATGACCGTGCGTGACACTTGTGTCTTTTTAGTTCTTCGCAAACGCATCAAGCAATATTGCTCGTGCGTTGTTTTCGATCTTCAATGGCTGTTCAGATCTTTCCAGTGATCTGGCAATTCTTTCCTGGCTAACGGTGTTCAGACTTTGGGCACGTTGTTCTCGAGCGAGCCTTTATGATTGCTTTGTTCGACGGTTGGTGTGATGGCATGTCGATGACCAAGTCTGGTGTACTTGCCATATATGACTGGTGACACGTGTCTGTCAGCAAACTATTGTGGCGCGAGACATTTGAACTGTGATTACGAATGGCTGATTTTTGCAATGTCCCGTTGCTGCGTGTCGCACAACAAAACAGACACGAATAATGCCAATCAAAGCATAGCTGCTCTTCACATGGGCGAAATGTTTTTTGCAAGTTGCAGGTGCTACGGCACGAGGAGTTCGAGGCAGGCTGCGAAGCAACGTGCAACGGGTACGCGCAGTGGCCAACAACTGCTGACAGCCACACCACGATCGTGTTTGTTGCAGGCCATACGACGGCAGATGGAGCAAAACCATGATTGGCTATGGCGCTGAGCACGCGCATTTCGTGCTCGAGCTGACCTACAACTACGGCGTTGGCGCCTACGAACTCGGCAATGATTTTCGTGTGCGGCATTTGTTTGTTTGTGATGACATTTCCCGATTTATTGTTCGCGATGAAATGGAAGTTTGGCAATTGGCATCTTGTTATGACTCTTCTTTTCAGGAAATTCAAATAGCTCGTTCTCTCGTGCCAACGTTTGCTGGCATCAATACGCATCTGTTGACAGACCCGGATGGAAGGCAGTTTCGTTTGATTGAGCCACTGTTGCGAAAGTCGACTGGTCGGCAATAAGTTCTTTTTAAAACTATGTTCATACTATTTGAGCTTCTGTGTTTTACCATGTATTGCTGTGCAGACCCAATTCAACGGGTCGTTGTTGGTGTGACAAATCTTCAACGTTCCACTGGTTTGTATGTTTTTAAGTTTCCTTCTTCACAAATTTGCAAACAAACTGTTCAAATATTAGTTATTTGCAGATTTCTGGCACAGCTGCTGTGGGTTGTCCATTACGAACAAGACCAGTTCGAGCGCTGTGATGTCATTCGCACCAGATCAGGTGTGTGGGCAAGAATTCTCATGCTTGATTGTGTTGCATTTTGCGTTCATCCTTCCATCAGTGTCAACTGGAACTGGTGGCGAGTGGTGCACATAAAATCAACAGAGCCACCGGCTTTGGGCGTATTGCGTTTTCGTGTGCGGCGTCGGAGGTTTGCTTCATTCATCGTTGCTGCCAGTAACAATCTCCAAGCGCTTTTTATGGTGCTTTCTGCACGAAACTGCATTGTTCTTTTTGGTCAAAAACTTTGCGCTTGCGGACATGCGATGATTTTTGAATGCAATTCGCAATGCGTTCCACTGCTTGCTCGTTTTAGTTAGCCGAGATTGAGAAGCGTGTGCGTGCGGCGCCAGCTGGCACAGTGCAGACGCCTCTGGTCAGCTTGGACACACCCGGCAAGGCAACTGTGCAAGTCGTCATACTCGCCGATCCGGTCTCTTACTGATGCTGTTTATTTCGTTTGTCTGCCGTGCAGCCAACGGCATCCACTGCATTTCAATCGGAGTTGCAAGAAGTTTTTGCAAGATAACTGCGGGTTCTGAGTTTTCTTCTGCCTTTCGTCAGGACGGCCACGAAATCTGCTTCGTTGGCGACGAGGCGTTTCGCGAATTGTCCATAGTCGATCCAAACGCCGAATCACTGCTGAATGAAGTTGGCGTTTCATTAAACTAGCGAGGCATTCTCGATGTAAATCACCAGTGTTCAGTTTTAGGCGTTGTCCGCAGACGACAGTGCTGCCTGGTTTGCCGAGCACGGCGGCAAGCGAACTGCGTGAACGATTGGTGTTACTGACGTTCTTTCTGGTCTGGAGTTCGACTGCAGCCGTCTTTTGTCGGACACAGAAAAATGTGATTCAGTCAGTGTGTCAAACAAGCAGACGCACTCGTTTGTGTTTGTGACGTGGGCACCTTCATTGTGGTTGTTATTGGCTGGTCGCCTTTCTTAGTATCATAAATTTGCTAAATTTGATTTTGGGCAAATTTTGGTGTGAGGTTCGCTTCAATGTCAGATTCTTTGGCCGTTTATTACTACAGGCGCAATACAACCAACATTTATAGTCGATAAAACGCTGACCAAGTTGCGATGTATGTTTTTGAAGCCTATTACTATAAGCGTAGCATGTTTATGTTTTACAGTCTGAGTGCATGATTTTCACAGCATTTATGTAGCACAAAAAGTTCTCAATGTGAGAGGCCCTGTATCGACCACTTTTTAACAACATGAATATAGGGTATGTCTGTCTGGAGAACATAGCGGACTCAAATTTCATTGTGCTAAACTCTTCGCAATGCTCGTGGACTTGGTGTTGCCAGTTTACATTTGCAACTGATGTGCTGCTTGGATGTACTTTTTGGTACTCGACAGTGCAAAGTGCGACAGAGCAAAGTACGATTTAGAAAATTCCACATTTGTAAATCATATGCTGTTTCATTAAACAGTTCCGATAGATGCTGTTGTTGACAGTCAAAAGATGACGCACGAATTGCCGTATTTGTTGGTTGTGGTGGCCGTCGTTCTGTTATGTGGTAGGTGTCATTTGCAGTGCATCCAAAGACATCTGAAATGTTGGAATTGCAGCACGCTGATTGGCTATGTCGCTGAGCAGTGATCGTTGTCAATTTCAGAAGCACAGTCGCGCATCGATCGCAATGTAACGTACGCTGACGACGTCGGCAACTTGGCAAAGTGCTTGCTGAGAAACTACTTGGGATACACTGACAGAATTCCAGTCGCTAACAAACACGAGGCCTTAATGGTCACCATTTCAGCACAATTGCACCATTTCTCCGTGGTCAGTTGTGCTATTTCTCATGTATTAATATACATGTCACGTTAGTGACCTAGTGGTATAATCTTTTCTTTAAGACCTGCGACTCAATGCGGTTGTGGACGTAAAAGGAAACTACAGGGTGTTTCAGAAGTAGTGGGTAGGTGTTTGACGCGTTATTTATCGAGTTGTGTTGAACAATACTCAATAAAATTTTAGACAGTTCTTTAAGAAAGTCCAACTTAGGATTGTGCAAAATTTCTGAGAAATTCATTCATCTGCACACGAATGAGAGAGCAAAACACACAAAAACATTGATTTCATCACGCAACTGGCGGTTCTTGTTTGGCACCGGGTGAAACATTAGCTTGTATGCGGCCGAATCGTTGCATGCATGAATATGAAATGTTTTTTTATCCCATTTGTTTGTTTTTGTTTTTGTTTACAAATTTACCGGCTTTTGGAACGTGCTAAACCAGCGTACATGAGCGAGAAGGCGGCTTTGGCCGTGACGGATAGGTGCAGCGATTCGTTGAGGCTCATGGTGGCTACTTGAAGAAATTTGATGGAGTTGACTGTTGTCGTTGTTGCTGATGTTTGCTGTTATCGCCACACACATTTTGAAGTGTTCTTTTGAATATTTGCATTGAGTGTTGTCCTTTGTTGTCCGCTGGTATCGCGTGATCTGGTATTTTCTGGTCCATTTTTGAATTTTTTGGGGTTTTGCTCTGTCACTCGTGTGCAGGTAAATGAATTTTTCTGAAATTTTGCACAAATCTAAGTTGAACTTTCCTGAACAAATGTCTAAAATTTCATTGAATATGGTTCAACAGAACTCGAGAAATAACGCGTCAAACACGTACCCACTACTTCTGAAACACCCTGTCGTTTCAATCTTTAAGTGACCCGGCCTTATTTAGGGACTCGGATCACTTTGTCAGTTTTGAATTCCCGCGTCGTGCATGATACCGTTTACCTATCAGTGCGCGCATTGAGTTGCGGGACCAAAATAAAAAATATTAGTGCGTTAGACTATTGTTTGTGCGCTTGGGGATCGAGCCCCACCGAGTGCATACGTGAATAGGCACTTAATGATAGAAAACTCGATAGGCGCCCTACTCGATGGCGTTCTGTACGCTTCTATGGGTTAGCCCCATGGCTAAAAACATCGCCTAAAAACCCAACAAGTACAACAACACGTTGACAGGTTGTAGTAGTAGTAATGCTGGCTCATTCGATGAGCAATTGTCAACGGTAGCACATGTTCACAGATATGAAGCTTGCAATTTTAACCTGTAAAAGTGATGTCCTTTAACTCGCAGAATGAACACGAACAGACGATCTCGGCACGCGGGTTTCTTGAAACTGTAAGTGCTGTGCGATTTTTTCATAAAGATGAAGAGAATGCGCTATGCATGGCATGGTCATTGAAATGACGACTCGTATCATTGCGAAATGGTTGCACAGAACTGGTACGACTACCGGCTTGTTTGTACGAACGCAACGTTGCGTGGTCTCGCGAACACAAACGAGGTATTCATACCGACGTACCGCGTTTGGACGCCAAGGGTGGTGATGATGAATGAGTGAGTTACTGTGACAAAAATTCAATTCGATCTAATCTCAAGCGCGTTTTTCTGGCCACAAGTGCAAACTTTATTGTTTGGTCGAGCAGCGGCTCAAATCTAGGAGAAATGCTGCAACAGTACCTCGAACAACAGTACGGGGTGCGTGCAGCGGTTGTCCTCGATGACGGTCGATCCAGTGTGTTCTTCAAGCAAAGTGTTCGATGGAAGTTCACGTGCATGTTCGACTACAGTGGTTATCCGAACGATGTTCAGGTTATCTATTTTTCATGAAACTGTGTTGACAGCATTTTGATGTGACATGTTGCTGGTGTGCATTATTTTGCTTGCGTTGTTTTTAGGGTTGCTTAGTTGCTGATGTCTAATGATTTCAAAAACGTTCACAGGTTTGCGGCGCCAGAATAATGTTCGACACCACATTGGACAAAATCGATGCTGAGACAGCGGAAGACAAAACGGTCGTGCAGAACGACTGGCTCACTGGCGAGCACGTGCGACACCACGCCAACTGGTATGCTCGCCAACGGACACTGCGTTCTGTGTGGCTGCGTCTGTGCTGTGTGTCTGTGTGCCAAACCAACACAGTCGCAGTGGTCGTGCACCGGTTTTTTTAGACATGGTTGCTTTTCGTTCAGGGAGATCGAGCGCATTTGGCAGAACGTCAGCTACGTTGTGTTTGACCGCGAGAGCGACAGCAAGCCGTTCGGCGAGAATCGCAGTGCGTCCTTTGTGGTGTACAACGTTTGGTTCAGACTGCGTCGTCACGCGCCCTACCATTTTGCTGTGATGGTTGTGCCGGCGCTGTGTGCCGCTGCACTGACGCTCGTTGCGGCCACGCTCGACAATCAATGGCATGTCAGTCGTACAAACAAACATGCACGCATTGTTCAACTGAATCATTCGCTCAGCACACCGTTGCCACCGCTGCATTGTTCACAGGCTACAATCGTACTCTTGGTCGATCTGATGCTGCAAACGATCGCCTTCACCGAACTGATCGCTCGACTGCCTGACTCGGTCGGGTCGATTCCGTCAATTGGTCAGTGCGAAAACTGAAAAGCAGCTATTTCACTACTTGTCATGTTGTCATCGCCTAGCTTTCAGAGCAATGACAATTATACTTTGGTTGGTTAGTTAGTTTCGTTTAGTTTACAACAACTGCTTGATTTGTGTTTGTGTTGCAGTGATTTTTGCGTCATTCAACTTCACGGCCACTGCGCTGAGTGCACTTTTTGCTGCTGTGCTTGCCTCGATGCGTCTGACAACCAGTCTGCAGTATCCGAAGCTTCTGGAGCACGTGCTGACGGTCAAAGATCGAATTGGTTTCCAAGTGTTCTCGAATGAGGAGAAGGATTCTGATTTGAACGCTGATCACGAACAAGACGCTGTCAAAGTGCAACCCACGGCCGTGCACAGTGAGAAATGGTGCAAACTGGCCGATCTCATTCAGATCATGTGGTTTACTTTGATTTCTGTGCTCTATGCGCTGTTTGCCTTGACATGCTTGACTTGAACTTTGTTCAGAAGTTGATCACTTTTCATTGTTTTTTGTACTGATACGATTTTCCTGATCTTGCATTCTTGAACCCACATTCATCTTTCTGTTCATCTTTTCTATTCACAGTTTTTATCATTTCACCGAGCCCATTTTTGTTGAGTTGAGTCTGAAAGCACCCAATAAAACTGTCACAGTGAATGAACCTTTCGTTTTTTTGGTCGCGTGTGATGCCATTTTCGATCAGAAATTTTTTCACAAAAGCACCCGTGTTGCTGCAGCCATTGTTAGCCTCGAGCCTGTCTGCTTGTGCGACGCCAAAACACAATGGGGTCGCTTTTAGCTCTAGATTTCGCCAGCCGTCCATTATCGGAGCACAGAGAGGACCGAAACCGACCAGATCAAGAAGATCGGGGGGAGGGGGATAAACGAATGCGTGCACAACAACGTGCTTTTGTGAGCAAAGCACAAACACAACAGTGCACGCAGGTTGAAAATGGCAACAAAAACAGCGGTGCCCATCCACGACCAACCCATTTTTGGAAATCTTATCGTTTTTTTTTTATTGTTTCTGTGGTGCATAGCAGCTGTGCGTAATGCAGCGTTGATCGTGGCCGTGTCAAAGTGCACTCGAGTGCATCTCTGTTCAAGTGTGTGTATGTCACAGTGGTGGTGCCATATTCACCCCCATGATTCTTTGTTTTCATCCACCCGGTTCCACTGAATGCTTCAACACACGCAGCACTGCGTGGTCTGTCTGTTGTTGTGCAAATGTGCTGCAGCACTTGCACGTTGCAACCGCCTGCATATCTGCTACGTAACACTGGGCGCCGTGTGTATGCGTCCGCCGGATGACAGTGAATGAATGAACGCAGCTATTTGACCCGTAGCGACGCTTCGAGTTGCCATCTGGTGCTCCAAGTGTTCTCTTTGGGGGCGAACTTGCGAGGGGCATGTTATTTGTCATCATTATGCTTGGTGTTGTTGTGGTCACTCTTCGTGTGTGTGTGTGTGTGTGCTGTGCTGGCATGCAACAGCTGCACCCGCCTGCCCCATATACCATTAGTGACCCCTGTTAATGGCGATTGTGCACACGTTGCTGCAGCACTACGGTGCAACGCATACGCACTGATAGGCTGTGTGCAGCGATTACGCCAGTGTGCACTCTATGGACCGCCCGTTGACCTGCAGCCGCAGTGCCTGCGATCCACATCATCATTTTGTGCAGTTTGCCAGGCCCGCAGGCAGCCTATCAGCCCGTGTGTGTCGTGCGTCTGGCCTGCACAGCTGCACATGCAGGTCACAACGTATTTTATGGTGTGTCGTTGTGTGTGTTTACTGTTGGCAATAATAATGCATGCAAGACTCCGCCCGCCTTGTGGCGATTTTCTTTCCAGCTGTTCCGTTGTTGAATACGTTAAGGGTCGAGCGAGATCGACAACGTGGCTTTCAGTGTGTGTGTGCGTATGTGTGTGTGTGCGTGTGTTCGTGTGCGTGGTCAGTATGTTTGACCGGATCATTATATTCTCAGCGAGCTGTCATGTTTGTCCCGGTGGGCATTCAACAGTCGTCGTGACCGGCTGGCTGGCGTTTTCTCTCTCTGATGCGTTTGTGGTTTTTTGAAGACGTTCGTCTGCCCTTGGTGTTATGGTGCTCTGTTTTTGGGTTTCACTCATTCGTCAGCTCTTTATAAATTCGCTCAAACAGACAGATGGGTGGCACACGGCATCGTGGCCTCCAAGCCCGTTTTTCTTACGTTCATTATCCGTCTCTGCGTGCATGGATGTTAGTCGCGTATGTGCGTGATATAAAGGTATTTTTGAGGTCGAATTTAGTAATGTGTGTACTTTCAGTTATTGCCAACCAAAACCAACGCAATGTCAATCTTATACCCACGAGACTGCAAGCAGGTGGCCATTGATGGGCTTCGTTTTCATTTGTTTGCCATTTCAGTGGAGATCTATTGACTCACTTCATTCATGTATTACCAGTCTTATGCCTCCATAACTCCGATATTAGTTTTTGAAAATAACTGTTTGTTGGTCTTGTCTTGCCGTACTTTTTGCGACTTTCTCATGAAATATCATGCTTCCTACCTTAGTTCGTTGTCGACCAGCCCATCAGGAACACACACAACTTTATTTGGTCGCACGAATTGCACCTGCGAAGTGCCTGTTGTACAATGACAATGGACGAAAACGGTGGCGGCGGCTCAACGATGGTCGCCGTGGCGCCGTTGCCTGCGCCCGAATCGTCCGAGTCATTGAGTGTCCAGCAGATTCAGCAAATGATTCGCGACAACAACGAACACAACAGCACCACCAACAGCAACAGCAACAACGGCAGTCACAGTCACACGAATTCAACGTTCGATTTGAGCACCAGCAACAATCCGAATAATCCACTGTTCTCGAATGGAGCTCTCGGGTCACTGAACGTTCTGGCTGAGCACACGTTGCCGCCGACGCCAAGCTCGATGACGTCAGCACACTCGGTCGATCACCCGAATGCGAACGTCAACCAGAACAACAGCAGCTCCTGCTCGTCCTCGTCCACGTCACCGCCGCAGACCGAAAGTGACACGGACATTGTCGCAGGGGCAAAGTTCAACAGCTACGCTGACTTTGAGCGTGCCTTCGAGAGCTGGAAGTTGACCTGCCACCACCCGTTCCGTGTGGCCAGCTCTGAAACGTTGAAAATGCCGGACGGCACAACGAGCGACGTGTTCAAGTACAGGTACATCGTGTTCCACTGCGCGCACTACGGAGCGCCCCGAATGAGAGGTTCGTCACATGGTCGTATGTCGAGTTTTGAAGTTTCTTAGGTTTGGTGGATGGTGTGGCCGCTTGGTGCATGTGTTTCGAGTTTTCCAGCAATAATTTACGCCGTTTTGTAAGAAGCAACCCACCGACCAGAGATTATTCAAATTAGCGGGCTAGATTGTTCTGGCCAACAGAACGCAACCACCAATAAAGCCGCCAGATTTACATTACAGGTGTCATTTTGTATGACTGATCATAGACGCCAACGCTATATCTGTGCGTTTTTCAGGCGCAGGCAAACGCCCCAATCAGAACTATTTGCCGTGCGGCTGTCGCGCGATGCTGCGACTGAACTACAGCTGGACGGAGAACGTGCTGCGTGTGACCACTCTGAACATCAGCCACACCGGCCACGAGATCTCGGCGGAAGCGTTCAGCCGTTTCGCAGCCAAGCTGCGTCGCTCCAGCCCGTCGGCGCCGTCCTCGTCCATGCTGATGTCGCCGTCGTCCGCTGCCGACACGTGCACGAGCGCACTGTGCTCACCCGACGGCACACCGCCACCGTCGAGACCGACGAAACGCAAACGCAACGCTGCGTCGAGTCGCGCGGCAAAGCTGCATAGTCCGTCGGCAAAGGAGAACCGTCAAGTGATGTCGTCGTCGTCGTCGATATTGAGTCAGCAGAACTCGCAGCACGTCGCCGTTGCGTCGCCGCAGCAGCCGTGCAAGCCGTTTGTGCAGTCGCCGGCGTCACGCATGTTCCCGCTGGGCTCGCCGTTCATGACATCGCTGCAGGTTCGTTTTTGAACGTAACTTTGAAGCAACTGATTGATTGGCTGCTCTGCAATTCAATCGGTGACTGCTCGATCGATGCACCATGGTCATCATGGTGTTACGCAGCCAGCAGCTCACACGATCTTATATCTGCGTGTCACGCTTGAACGTTGAATACACGAAACAGGTTTTTCGTAAATTTACGAAACCTTTTCAGACGGCGCTTCTGGCACAGAACCCAGCGCTGTTGGCGCAACTGCTGGCAGCGCAGTCGGCGAGCTCAATGCTCTCGTGTCCGTCACCGCCGTTTCCATCGCCACTCTCTTCTCCGATGCCGCCACCACAAACGACCCCGATGGACTTAAGTGGCGGACAAGCGACGACGAATCAGCAAGTGAACGTGAAAAGCAGCAACACAAAAACGGAGAATGCAAACAATCATGACAACGATGGCGCTACACACGACAGAGCGGCCACGATTCACGGAGTCATGCAACAGTTCAGTGACCATTTAATGCACGCGCCTGACTACGAATGCAAACTGCAGCAGTTGCGTATGTTGGTCAGCTCATGGAAAAGCAATGCTCACAATTGAGTGTGACCGTTGCATGATGCATGTCGCAAAACGGTTTTCTTTTCTACCGGTATTTATGAATTGTGGTCTTGATGTCTGACGACTGTTGTGCTGTTTTTTTCAAACGTTTTTTCCGTTTAATTTTTGTACACCAGTTCAAAAATATTGGTTGTCAGTGGCCAAAGATCAGGTGTTTTTGTTTTCTGTTTTTTCAACAGTGCTGTGCGTGTTGTGTAAAACTGCCCAATTTCTTGCATTTCATTCAGTTATTCTTATTTTTTCAATTGTGCTTGCCCATTGATATTACAAATTTGTGGAGTATGGGATCTCATTTATGATCTGTAAATTGGCTTTACTCATTTTCATGCTTTCTTAATGATTTTTTGACCACTAAGTTTTGTGAACTTTTTTTCACGAAAAACAAACATAACCTCCGTAGCTTTATTGCGGGTGCATCTGTTCAAAAACGCTGGTTCTATAATGTATGATCTTATTCACTTTTGCTGTGCATTTTTTCGCATCACAGTTTTGGGATGAGTACAACGAGTTTGCGATGTTGCTTTGAAAACCGCAAAATTAGTTTCATTGTCTTCTGATGCTGGTCATTGTTTACACGGTGTGCAATATGTGGGTTGTATTTTTATGTTAACAAACGTTTTTTTTTGTTTCAACATCTAAATTATAATAAAAATGTTGACTGCCACTTTTTGAGAGTCTGTCTTTGTTGAATGCCAGTTGCACAAAACAATTCAAATTATTTTCAAACAAGATCACAAGTGAAGTATCATGGAACGAGTGAAACTGGAAGCACAAAAACTGCGCCTCTCGGTGCGTTGGCATCTGTCGCTTGCGTGATACCCAATGCCACAATCAGCCCCGTGCTTATTTTTGCCTAAATTCAATATTGCTTCGTGTGCAAAAGAGTACGCTCGTGTCTCAAACGCAATAAATTTCAGCGAAAAGACAAAAAAAACGGCGACACCAAATTGGCAGAATTGCGGGCGTGTGTGTGTGTGTGCAGAAAATAAAGCCAAGGTCGATGTGACAGATGATCGACAACTGTATTAAAGCAATTGTCAGCAATTCACCACAGTGATTTTATTATATTGCATTTTATTGCTGACCAACACGCGCATGGCATGGTGTGTCTCTTCTCCGCTGACCCTGAGTCTCAGTTGCTACCGTATGAATCTCGGTGCAGATTTCATTTCTACAACAGAGTCGTGTGTCGTTGAATGAAACTGGTGTGAAGGAACGCTGGAGCGATAGTAACAACGATTACATCAACCATCTGTTATGCTGGCACAGCTCTGCATGCACCCGGAATTGATTATGGCTTGGCCAAGAGGAAAGCACTACTAAAGGTCACTTCATTGAAAACCAGTGAAACCGTTGGCATTTTGAAAAAAAATTGGCTCCATTTACTGCCACTGGCAAACGAGTTTTTACTTGCCCAATAAAAACCTTTGATCCCAAGTGGATTTAGTCCACTGGACCTTGATTCTCACAAAAAGGCCAAAACACAAGAGACACGTGCTGCCCGGAAATCAGATCTCACAATCGACGGTTGATTGGAAAGTTTGTCGTCTTTATTTACCTTTCTGGTTTAGAAAGCTTTGTCCAGCGGCGCTTTTATGGCAACATCTGGTGTCTGCAGGAATATGGCCGTTTTATAGCCATACACTGCTGCTGGTTCTTTTGTCACTTTGCGTCTCCAAAGCAAACAGCATCGACGGTGCACGACAAATCACCACGGCCAGCAATAGTCAGTGTTGTCGGCATCGTTTCTGTTTTGTTTACATTTATTCATTTGGGCTTTAGCACGCACCGCACCATACAGGCGTTGAGCTTTTCAGTGTGCAGATGGTATATGCCCATGTTGATTGCGTTGATCTTGATCTATCATGCATCATGCATCACCATTTTGTTTGTTTTGCTTGTTTGTCAGCTTATGCCGATATGGCCGCCTGCTTTGTGGTGAGCGCGTCATGGACTCTGTTTTGCCTTGCATACCAACACGCGCACTATAATTTGTATGTTTTTTTCACCAGGTTTTTTAAATATCCGATCGTAAACTATAACAACAAAAGCAAACGGCGAATCGTATAATTTTGCCTCGGTTTAATGACCGTGAAAACGAGCGGTGCAACAAGCGCCATTCAACATTCAACATTCAACATAAACGTACAATATGTGAGCAACACCGCAATCACAGAGTGAACGAAACTGCTGATTATCATACTGTAGTTTTGGTATTGCAAAAAATCCGTGATAGAATGAATCCGCACACTGCCAAAGTCGCGACAGAATGCATATCCAACAACACTAATGCACAACAATACAGTTTTTACAAAGACAAACAGAGATATCAAAAATTTGGTCTCAAGTTGTGTTTTCATGTACTGTCAGAACGCACCAATGAAGTGGCATGAATGAATAAGTCGAGAATGCAACAACCTGAAGATGTCGGCAACACAGCAACTCACAAGAGGCAAACCAACAAGTTTGACCGGATGTCCAATACATTGTATGTCAGAGTACTAGAATGCTGCGATGCGAGCATGTGACCGGCTTGCCATCAACCAGCCGTCGTCAACTGGTGCAAAAAGTCACTCAAATATATGGACATGTTCTTGTCGTGCTGGCGTTTGTTCGCGTGGCGTCGTTTCACAGAAGCCAAGTGCTCGTAAAAGTGGTCGAGGCGGGCTGCCTCCCTGACGCCCGACTCGTACGCACCATGCACCGTTTGAAAGAACGTCGGGTGTGTTGCCTCGCCGGCAAACAACAATACTGGCGTCTGCAAGCACACAACACAATGACACAAAGCAATGGTGCACTCACCAACAGCAAACACGAACACGATAACAAGTTCTATGGAATATTCGAGTCAGAGTGAGAATGCAACGAACCCGGTAGAGATCGTGTATCTCGCGGAGCACGCTGACCGGCTCAGCGATGTCGTCGTACGTTGAGTTCGACTGGTCGGCAGCCTTGCTGTAGTACGAATAAGAGCCACGCGCCAGCGGATTTTGACGCCACGATGAACTGAAGAAATGCAAGTTGGCACGTCAAGGAAGTTGCAAACGATGAACTGGCATGAAGTTTGCCAACCGTTTCACTTGAATCGGCCGTGTAACACCCTCGTAGTTCGTGTAACATCTGAGTGCATCGTAAACGGCATCCGCCAATTGTTCGTCGCTCGACGACTCCAAAAGATCGACGTCTCTGCCGCTCACCTGTGAAGAGAGTATGAATTATTTTTTCAAACTGTCCACTGAAATGACGTCATGTGCCGCAAAACATGCGCTTGTCGTTCACAGCATACCAGACTTTTCGTTTAGCCGATTTCTTCCCGTAAAAAAATGGTGAATGTCGAATTAGTCACCCCAAACTGAAATTTTAGTATCTGTACTTTGACGAACGGGCGTTTTTAAAGCCAATGACGTCATTTTAGCCCGGACACGTTTGAATAAATCCACAATACCAAACTGCAAAAAAAACTGTAGAAAACTAAAAAAACACTACCTTACCCAAGCCATGAGCAGATTCTTTTGACAAAGGTTCACGTTGAATTCCCAGAACATGTCCCGCAACTGCACGTCCGCCTGCAACATGCATTGTTTTACTGACACACAAATCTGAGCGCAGCAGCAGAGCTCAGCTGTCAACAACCTTATTTCGATTCGGATTCACCAGACAGATCTCGGCCACGTCATTCGGCCAAAATTGTTGGTCGAACAAAATGTGCAGTTTCTCAAGAGTGTCGAATCCTACAACGGTGTTCAATTGAATGTTACTGATTATGTAAATTTCAATGAATTCACTGTTTCCAACTGACCCATATTATTGATTGCGTCAAGTTTGTGCTGTGGCAACGACGGTGTAAAAAGTCGGGACGCGTCAGTTTTCAGCACACCAAGCGAGCACGTGACCAGCACATGGTCGGCTTCAATTTGTTCACCATTCGCAAGCGTCAGCAGCACCGGGGCACGCTTCTGAACCAAAATTTCAACAGTACAAAACACAGAAATGAAACGAGAGTTCATTTAATCAAGAAAGTTCACTGTGACGTGTAAACGTATGAAGTCCTGGTTTGAATACCGTGTATGTTATAACGCAGTAATATTCTACAGTCGGTCGCACATAAAGCACTGCAGCAGCACGCGTGTCAGCATGTGCCATGTGTTTGTGAGTGACTGTGCAGCATTACTGTGTTATAACCGAGGACACCGTCTTCAGAGTGGGACTTTCGAGCAGCTGTGAACTTGACAGGGTCGAACGTTGTTGTGGTCGGTGTCTGTGCAGTGGGCAGGCAGCACCCGCCAGCTCCAGTCGATGTTTGCGACGGGTGCGTTCAAGCGAATCGTCGAGTGCGGCAGTTGCTGCGCGACGTGCTGCAGAATGCGCGGGTACGCACCGGGCAGCATGATGCCACGGTCGTCGTCGCTCCCGCTGCCCTCCCACATCGACCACGCTCGGAACGACAACTGAACAACAAATGCGCTTGCAATACGCCTGAAGCTTTGCAATGGACGGCACGCGAAACAGTCAGAAAAGTTCGTTCGATCGCATCAGAACGCTGCACTGTGAACGTGTCCGCATCGAATCACCTGATCCAAGTCACCGCACGCGTGCTCGGCCTCCATGCCCTTCATTATGGACGCCTCCTTCACAGCACGCAGTATTTGTTTGTCCTGTTCAGAGCCGGCGTACTTCTGAAAACCACCTCAAAATACAGACTACCTGTCTTCATGACGATTTTGAAGCAGCCAAAGCAACGTACAGAGATGAACTTCTCAAACAACCCATCAAATATGCGCTGTATGGACTGGTCGAGGAATTGGTTGTGCCGTTTGCCGATGTCGTCCAGTCGATTGTCAGCCTCGTCAAACCAGCGTTCAAGCGCGTCACACAGCCGCTGCGGCACAACTTGGCCGCCCGGCAGAAAATAGTGAGCGTCAGCGTTCTGCGCACGTTTCTGCACCTGAACAAGTATCGGATTCTGGTGGTTTATGTGCGACATTGTTGTTGTTTTCTTTTTTCTGTTTCTAAACCTTTTTCGAGGGCATCAACGACAGATGTTTCGCCATCTCGTAGACCTCGTTGTGACGGTCGTGCATGAACTCAGCACCCAGTTGGATGACGGCGCCGTTATCTAATGTTTAGCAGTTTAGTATGTTGTCAGTGAAACACTGTAAAACAATGCAACATCTGTGGCATAGATTCAAGTATTGCACTCTGATTACAGTCACGCAGCACCACCACAGTGTTGTGTGTTTGATGGTTACAACGCGCTCGTATTAGGATACAATGCAGCGAATCAGCCGAAGAAGGAGCACAGTACTCTGGTACTAAACCGCTGGTGCGGTGCGTGTCGGCTGTCGCACGTACCCATGGTGCTCTGCTGTATCCTGCCCCCAATGCGGTCGTTTGCCTCGAGTATGAGCACATGCTGAAAATGGTGCTGGTTGATGAGTCGGTTGGCAGCAGCGAGTCCGGCGACGCCGGCGCCCACGATCACGATACGAGCACTACGCTTGCTTGCATGCTCCCATCGGCGTTGCTTCATGCCACTGTCGCCAGCAATTACGTTCACCACTGATACGATCTCTGTTGTGCTGCCACTGAAAGTGCTCGCAAAAGTAAATGTCATCAATTTTTAGGTTCTGCGACTCAATCGGTCTGCAGACGTGAAAGGCAAACTAGTTTCAATCTTTATGTGGCAATTCAAAATCGCCCAAGTGACTCGGCCCTGTTTAGGCGACTCGATCACTTTGCAAATTTTGAATTCCCGCGTCACACGTGAAACTGTTTACCTATCTATCCGTTGAGTCTTGGGACCAAAATAAAAGATTGTTGTTGCGCATAAAAGTCCAATCAACACACAAACTGAAGGGCTGTAAGAATTTTGGCGTTATCATAATATTCCACTTCACTTTTGACGACAACTGGCCTATATTTGGAAAATACTAGTGACATTCCGAACGAGAAAAAAATGCGGCACGATGAAAAATTAAGTAAAACAGCGCATTCCTCACATTCTTTGAGTATTCGCATACTTTTACGGAAAAGTTTGTGCGTTTCCTAGCTGCGTTTTTTCAAACGAAGTAAACGTGCGGACAACAAAAAATATTACGCAATAGTGGCGCAACGCACACATTTTTTTCAATATCCGCAACAACAATGTTAGCTGCTGCTGTTCTGCGGTCGGTATGGACACGACACCCACACAAACAAGAGCAGTGCAACAAAACTCGCAGTCAGCTTGCATAGTTAGCCATTGCAACTGAGCACAGCAGCCAAGTGTTATAGTGGTGAGCGTCGCGGCTTGTTTACAGTCGTAGAGCATTGCTATAATCGCGTTGATTTTCCGGTTTGATCCTGATTGTATTCCCAGAGAAAAAGAAGCAAGGAATTTTTCATGAGAAAACGCTCCAGAATAAGTGCAGACGAGCTGGCTTGAAAAAAATCAATACTGGCCGAGATGAACCTCTACATGAGTCACGTGGAGAATTGCAACGAAAAATGGGTACATGTTCACTGTGAATTTATTCAAACGTGTCCGGACTAAAATGATGTCATTTGCTTTAAAAACGCCCGTTTGTCAAAGTACAGGCACTAAAATGGCAGTTTGGTGCGACCTATTCGACATTCACCATTTGTTTACGGGAAGAACTCGGCTAAACTGGTTTGCTGTGAACGGCAAGCGCATGTTTGGCGGCACATGACGTCATTTCAGTGGGACACGTTTGAAAAAATAGGTTATAGTTAGTTTTTACTCTGGAAGTGACAAAAAAACACGCAACTACATTTGACGTTTTGAGTCGGCGAAAACTGAATATACGAAAGCAATAAACGTCCACTAACCTTGATTGGCTACTTTCAGCCATGCTGTTTACTGCGCGTGTCCGTCCAAAGTATCTGAAGCTCCAAGTAGTATAAACTGGTAACACGGCTCACTTCACATTTTTCCCCAACAAAAAACAGAACGTTCAAACAGTCCCATGAATCGAGACAGCTGCCCACATAAACAATACCGGGATGCTGCGAATTTGTTATCTCAGTTTTGTGTACAATAATGTAAATGTAAAAACAAACATAACCAAGCACACCAACACACGCTTTCTGGGCAACTTGTTCTATCATAAAACGTGCTCGCGATGCTGTGACGCTATCTCAAACACGCAAAACAAACTCGTTAAGGTGAGCAAACTTGGCATTTCGTATTCAGAAAAATGCAAATTGAAATATCGGTAAACATGCGCTGAGATTTTCTAAAAACGAAGCACAATATAGTACAGAACATACAATCTCTAAAAATGACGTACGCTCACGTTGGAATGTTTGCTGTTGGATACCTGACACGGACCCTGTCCCATAATGACAATTCCGGAGAACTCTCCGTGGCCGTGTTTTCCTTATCACTATCAGTCAAAAACTTTGGCACATGTTCTTCCAGTTGTTGTTCATTTTTGGCGAGAGCGCGCAGTGGCGTGCTGCTTGTTGACGTCAGGGGGTCACCAGCGGTGTTGTGCAGCTGCGCAATCGAGAGATCAGCAAACAAATCATCGAGACTCTTGCAGAACGGATCCACCGAGCAGCAGGCACGGTCGCCGTCGTCTGACGAGTCGCCGCTGGATGAGGCTGAGGCTGCTGCCGCGACAAGACTCGTGTTCATTTCGTCGATCTGCATTCGAGAATTTCACATTCTGCAAACGGGTCGTCAACGTCATCTCGGTACAAACAGTCAGCGTTCAACTCAAGTGAAAAGCCCAAAAAGCGCACACCAGCAATACGAACTTCCGTCTGCTCAGGGATCAGCACGAGCGACTCATTCGCCGTGTCTCCAGCATCGCGGGCACCGTTTTGCTCGTTGGCGTCGCGCACGTCTGCGAGTGCGTCCGTTTTCTTTCGCGGCTGTCGTTGCACAAACCGAAGCAAACCGCCTGCTTCTATTTCTAGTTTTGCGCGATCACTGTTCGTCAGCGTTTTCGTTTCTTTTTTTGTCTTTGATTTCACATTCAACGATGCGAACTGTTCGACCAATGCGGGATAACAAGCAGCCACTTTGTCAGCAGCCTCCAGCGTTATGTAGTACTGCTCTGCGGTGCTTTGATCTTCATCTGAATTGAAAAGTGAAATGCAGAATGAAACTCGACTCACTTTTGAAATTTTAAACACGTTATAAAAAGCGAACCTTTGGCGAGCCGTTGCCATTGCACTTCGTAACACTTGCGTCCGTTGCGTGTGCGTGCCTTCAGCAGTCGGGTCGGTTGCATTTTTGCCGATGTCGTTGGTTCGACTGAGCGCGCAGTTTGATTCAGCGACCACAATGTCAGCAGTGGTATTACTTTTGCAATGCTGTACTCGCATGACCAGTCGAGCTTGTCGCACATGAATGCCTGCCAAAAAGTCATCCATTCGTTTTCAGATTAAAACTCAGGCTTACAAATGTGCACGCGATATACCTGAAAACGAGTCGCATCAGGTCGCTGCCATGCGACACGATTTTGCACGCATTCTGACGGCAACGCATTCTTTAAGGAACACATGAACTCATTGACGATCGTTTCAACAACATCCAGAGTGTCAGCCACTTCCAAGCAACGTGACAAAATCGAACGATGCAATTTTGACGGTTGCTCATCGGGTTCGTGGTGACGCAAGTTCGTGAGCCTGTGAACAACATCAGATGACCCGTTTGCTGTGCGTTTTTGCAATCAGAACTTGTGATTTCATTTTCTGAAACTGAAACAAACCAACGTAACGCGTCCGTGCCATTGGCGAACGACTGCACAAATTGCAGTGCAGTTTTCACGCCCACTCCCGGGACACCTTTGACGAGATAGTCGCAACCGCACAGAATGGCAAGTGCAATCAGATGTTGCCGGTCTGCAAGAACAGAGACACCGTGAACGGTTTGTTGAAAGAAAAACCGAACAAAACAGACGCACCCAAGCGCAGCTCGTTTCGAATTCTGTCCATTGAGTAAACGTCCACCGACGGTTGTTTGCCTTCGAGCGTGAAGTTTCGCACGACCACTGAAGCGCCATACAGAAATGCGTCACCATCGTCGGTGACCACTGCATCGGCCATCTGCAATGAAAATGCGAAGCTGTGAAGCAATAATAAAACAACATTGGTGAGAACGGTGAAATGAACGTCTACCCCGTGAATGTTCAAGCAGGCACAGGCGCATTCAGCTTCGCATGTAGCGCGCACAACGGGCACTCCAAGACATGAGGCCAGTGAAGCACACTAAAACAATTCGAAGCACACAAAACATGCGAAACTTTCAAACGGCACCAAAATGAAGCCAACGGACCTCCTTCATTTTCGCATTGAACTGCGTTCGCTTCATTGCTGCATTGCGACGCATTCCATTCATCGATTGCTTATTTTCGTCAGTTTGCGATTGCTGACGAGCGAGTCTGTCACGAATGGCCTGCGTCTTCAGCTGGGGTGCTTTGCCATCGGTCACAAGGATCACATTGATGTCACGTTGTAGCAAGCCGCACACGCGGAAAAACAGATTGCTGCAATCGCTGAACGGTGATGGTGTGGCGAGGATAACTCAAACATGACCAACTTTCTTGGTTCTGCGATTTAGATAATTCGATTCTGCGGATGCAAATGCGAAAAGGAAAAAAGGTTTTTCGTTGAAAAAAGGTTCGGTCAAATTACGGAATTATTTTGAGACGGAAAAATCTGAAAATCTGAAAATTCTCCCGTGCTACCTCTATAACTCCAACGGTACCAACGAGTTACCCAGCAAAACTGCGACCCAACCGAAGGTATATCTTGTTGATGTCCTTGCGCCCATGTTGTGGCTGTCCATTGCCAACGGCAGATTGCATTTGACAGAGCCAAAAGCCCAGATCCACGGCCACAGTTGACTGCGCCAATTCATCGAGTGACCGTCGCTCACGGACCGGCTCCAACAGCGTCCATAAACTTTTCACGCCCATTCCTGACACGGCACGATTACTTTAAATCAAAACATGCTGCATGACAGGCTAAGCTGACTGCTTCATGCTGACACTGCCAATCAACAGAGGAAACTCAAATGCAGATGGGAACACAAAACAATACAAATACTCTCTCAAACAAGTACTGACACAAAATGAACACGATTGCGCGTAACGAAACGAGTCAAGTCAGAGAATAGCCGCTTGCATGAGTCAAAGAAAGTTCATTCTGGTTTCTGCAGGTAAAACCAACTAACATAAAATTCTTTGGTCCATATCACTGGAAACAACGTATCATAGGGTGCGAACAAGCACAAGAATTTTTCTTTTCTTTTCTGGTCATATCAATTTTGTTGCATTTTCAAGTTATCAAGATTGGTCGATCGTTCGTATCACAGGCGACCTGAATGGCTGACGCACGTTGGCGCTGACGCTCAGGCGGTACGCTGCTGATGCAGGCCGCTCGTCACTGTTGTTGCCTGAATCACGCACAACTAAGCAACCACATGAATATCCGTGTTTTCGAATAGCTGATTGGCACAGTTGAAGCACGAACTAGCAACAGCTGTTAGAGGCGACACGGAAGCGAGCAGCCGATCAACGTATCTGATTCGTTGATTGGCACCACGACTGAGCACAGGCGTCGTCGCCACCAGGTCGCACCGTTTTGCCTTCTTGTCATCAGAAATAGCAATTCTTGATGATAGTGGCGTAGTTACCTGAAAGATGCACACATGCATGTTCCCAGAAATTCCCTAGAACGCATCCATTTGAAATGAGGTCATGTGTTTACAAATCACCCGCTAGCTATGTAGAACCGCAAGACTTTCCCTTTGGTTGATTCTCTCAATTGATTATTTGAGGTGAAATAATCAACGAAGGAAACTGAAAGTCCGGTTGTTGGGCATGACAAACGGATGGTTTTTAAGTTTGTCACAGTCCATCTGGATAACATATACAACCAGCTGATTTGTTGGTTGCACACACGTGCAGATGACGCATGCATTCTAGGCAGGCATTGCTGTGGAGGCGGAGTTTGCTTGCATAGAATGCATGCATCAACTCTCCGTGCGTGCAACCTACCAATCAGCTGGTTGTATATATTATCCACATGAACCGTACTTTGTTCCAATTGGACACACAGTAAATAAGTTACTCAAATTCACACAAATCAAGCCACATAAAATTCTAACCAAACTGGGCGTTTTCGGTGAAGTGGAAGATGTGGGTCGTTGTTGTGGCGAGGGTGATTGGTTGGCATTGCCCTTGGCCAGCCACTGCTGCAGCTGCACGGTGGCCAAACGCAAGAACTCAACCGAGCTCGTCCAGTGCTGCTGCAATGCATAAATAAATCCGTTAAAATCTGCACTGAAGACTTAATACTTGAATGACTTATTGACACAGACATTGACAACTGAAACTCCAAATTAACAGACTGATAAAGTAATGTTATTTTGCATTCATATTTGTGTAAATACTTAATTAAGCCAGAGGTGCTTAATGTTGTAAGCACTGATACTAATTGCATTCAATGTGGCACGTATAAGCCAGTCGCAGGCTGTATGAAATGAGAAGGCGCACAGTATATGTTGGCTTGATTGAAATGCACTGTCTCACTGAAAAATAGTTGTTCTTGGCTGCTGTTGATTACTATTTTTATTTTCGGTCTTAACATCGGAAGAGTAGGTGCAGTCCGTATTGAAAACCGCACACGAAACTGAGATGCAAAACGGCAACAACGAAGTTAGCAGTGATCGGCCGGGCACCGCACAAGCGACCGTCAGCTGCAGCAAATCCACCGGCACAACGTACAGCAGGCAACGCAACAGTTATCAAGCAGTGCAACAGCAGGAAGAAGGCGACCGAAAACACAAACGGAAAGGACGACGTTGCTGCGCACAACGGACGTGCACGCGTGGCAGTTTGATTGAGGTCAGTGAACACAACTGCACAGCGAACAAAGCAAAACCGCTGTTTCGCTGCAGCTTATTCAACCGACACTCACTAAAATATGTTTGTTTTAATCTGTCACTTTCAACAGAACACGGAGTATGCGAAACTTTGAATTGAAGTAAAGAACGAATGTATCGGGTTTGGTTGAAAACAAACAATCGATTTGTGGCTAATTATGTTTTCTTGCAACTCCGATCTCGTTCTTTCTTCTTTGGCGAGCTCTGTATTCTGCGAAAAAGTGACACGTTTAATGAAACAAACTGTACCAACCAACATGTTTGCTTGTTTGCAGTATACAACATTGGTAAGCGCTTGTGGCGGCATGCTAATTGTGGCCGGCAGTGTTGGCTCACTGTATTTATGCCAACAATTGTTCTACAAGTTCGTCATAACGCTTTCAACTTGTTAATGACTGACATTGGCCTCGAAAATAAATGGCCATTTGTTGCAGCAATTTTGCCTACCCAGCAGGCGTTACTATTTTGCTTGCGTGCGTGTTCACGTGGCTGTTTCAACGTCATGATCGACGTTTCCACTACGTGGTGTTCACCTGCCAATTGGTGAGTTCAATGTGTGAATTGTGTATCACAGAACAGACCAGCAGCGTTTACTACGAACAGGTGGCGATTTTGTGCGCCACGTGTGCCGGTGCGTTTGCGCTGTTGGGTGTGCTGTGCGAGCACAAACACCAGCAACCGCCAGAAATATGTGAACCAGCCCGGTTGGAACACTGCCGCAGTCCGAAGGCAATGTTGCACCACAATGGCAGCAGCAACGTCAGTGGCAAGCACTACGTCACTCCAAGTGCGTCGTCTCTCTTGTAATATGCTTTTGATCAGCACGGAACTCAGAAATATTGAAACAACAGTGTGCTCCGACAAAACTGAGCACTGACTTTGTTGAACAACGCACTGCTAATGCAAAGCACGTTTTTGTAATGTTATTGAACGGTCAGGTATCGGCTGGGTGCTGCTGTGTGTGACTGCGGTTGGCTCGCTGTTGCAGTACGTCACCAGCACCATGCTGTGCTTGACCGCATGCGCAGACTTGCATGCGACACGAATCGCAAACCTGCAGAAGCAAGTGCAAGCCGAATGTCGCAAGATTCGTAAGTGCGCCTGCTCAGTTGGGCTGCGTTGCACGTTTTGTTGATCGTGTTGTAGAGCGAGACAAGCAACTGTGTTTCTTGTGCTCAGCCATCAGCAAGCAGACACGATCACCAGTGCACGCCCTGTTTTCGACGGGTGTGGTGATCTCGTTGATTGCACAAGAGTTCACCGAAGACGAGGGTGACGCTGTCAGCAACACGCTAGCAGCGTGCAAGCACAGTCTGCTCAGTGCACCGCAGTCGCCGGCGCAACTGAGTCACTCAAGCATCAGCGACGTCACTGCAGCACCGATCGACTCAAACTACCTCACCGTCGGCAGCCACCACCAAGCGTCACGACAAAACAGCTACAAAGGTTCACTCGCGTCCTCCTCAACTGCGTCACGTCAGACTGTTTGCTTGTGAACAACAAAACTAATGAAAGTTATGTTTTGTGTGTGTATTTCATCATGATGTGAACTCGTTTGCTGGTCGACGGCAGAATGAAATCACAACAGAGTGCCACCACAACAAATCATACGAGGGACTTGCATGCTGGTTGTAAGCACCCAAAGCATTGCTCCAACACTACACGCAGCCGTGTGGTGCACCGTGATGCGCACGCACTGCGTCCGTGTGCATCGCAGGGCGCCACGCTGCAGCACACGACCGACCAGGACGCATCGTCTGAGTCGTGCAGTCTCGCAGGCCAAGTGTGCCATGCGTGCATTCGCGGTCGCCGTTGTGTTCTGGCCAAAGCTCAGCAGCAGCGCACTGCCGCCGACGCTGCACCGGACGTTGCTGAACGCCACCGTCTCGCCGGGTCGCACGCAACTCGGCAGTGTGCTGCTGCACGCTGATGTGCTGCCGCTGCTCTCTGCTGTCTCAAAGGAACACTTCACTTCAATATTTCAACTTCAGTGTGGTTAACGATTTAGTCAACAACACAATACACAATAATGCATAGGTATAATATTACGCACAAAAACAAACACAAGAGATGCAATAAACCAACATTCAAACATAATAAACTCAACCGACCATTGCTGCACTGTTCGTGAAGAAACGCAGCGTTGCAAACTGAAGTTGCTCATTGCAGATGTGCACCACCAAAGAGCCGCAACTGCAACAACAGCAGAGCATTTGCGTGTGCACGTTGCTGTGCTGCGTTTGTATTCAAAGAAGTGCTCACTGTGCAGTTTGTCGTATGGAGACAACGACGCCAACCAAATCCAGCTCGCCATAGGCAGGCAGCTGCGTTGCGTCATGCACCTGGCCAATTGGCGTCAACTGGCGTGGCACATAGAGTGTGGCGAGTGTGCGTCTGTGCACGGTGTGTATGCGACGCAGCGCACAGCGTCTGCCTGCGTTCACAAAGACGCGACGCGCCGCCAGCTCACAACGCGCCATGCTCGCATCGCTGAGCGCCAACGCGTCACCCTCCGAGAGAGTTGCCTCGAGCTCCTCCGGCAAATCATAGAACGTCAGCGTGCAGTCTGAGACATAAAACACAGCAGCTACGGCATCACGGCATTCACAGGGAGCACCGCGCAAACACGGCTATTGGTGGGCAGCTTCAGAAGTGCACGGCAACCTTCTTCATGCCTGTTAGTGGTAGGTAGCCAAACCGACCAAAAAAAGGTAACCTGGTAGATGGAATTGCTGAATGGGTGAAAAATGCATGATTTGTTCGAATGGCCTCTCAAAACTTGGGGTACCCCGATGGTAACTCAAAACTTGATGATGCACGTTCCAATGCCTGTTCTCCAAACGGCCGTCATGTATGCTCCTAGGTGTGCCTCGGAGCAGGCATAACAGGCTCCCGTGCAAGTGGTTCACGTGGGTCGGAAACGGTTTTTTTTTCAAAACAAAATATCACAAAATAGATCAACATGCAACAGACAGATGAATAATCGGAAATGTACCAATGCTCTTTTGGACATCATGCCGATGGAGTGACGCAATGCGCAGAGTGAGCACAGACGTGACACGGCGTCGAGGCAGCTGGTTGCTGCGGTCGCGCAGCGCGCTCTCGATGTGACTACGCGTTTGCTCAGCACGCTTTGCTCTGGTAAAGTCACACACTGTTGCGTGCTGTTCATTGAAGAAACAACAAAGTGCCAAAAAACAAACACAGTTTTCAGTAAGGCCAGGTTGAGCCCTGATTGAGCGATACACGGTTGCATGCCACACGAGCAGTGTGTTCACCTCAACGATTCGACGTGCTGCGTCAGCGTTCGTTGCTGCCTGCGGGTCAACGCAGCCCACCAGCCATGCCTGTCTGCCACCGACCGCATGCTGGCGTACAGTTGTTCACCGTCGAGCGAGTCGTGCTCCTCTGTCGTTCGTGTGTCGCTGTCCGAGTCTGTTGAATCTGCAAACAAAAACACACGCACAGTCGCGCAAATTAGAACGCTTATTGGATGAATGAATATTGAATTCTGAAAACTTGTGAAAACGCAATCGATGTGCTGTTCACAAACGTGGCCACCCGACCCAACAACCACCGTACCAGTGTCCGTTGCAGAGTGACCGCAATATTCGCGACGTATCTCAGCCACAATTTTCTCATAGGCCGTCTCCAGTCTGCGTTCGTGCTCCATTGAGGCCCGTCGTTCTTCAGGCTCCGTGCGAACGCGCTTCGCTCCGCTCGCCAGTTTCTCAATGTACTGCAAAGATTGTGAATTGAAACCAACTGAGCCTGCTTGCAACACAGAACGGGCACAGGAGGCAACAACGCCACACTCACCCGAATGGCATATCGTCGACAAATGACAAAGCGCAACAGCACAATCGAACCGCCGTTCGGCAGAAATGAAACCAGCGGAAACACGGGCGCACATTTGAGGCAACTGACGAAACCGAGTGGGGCGTCCCATCGCGCTCGCCGCACCGAATTGTACTCGAGTGACAACAGGACGGACGCCGGCAACTGCAATCTGACCACAATGCACACACTCACACAACGGGTGTCGTGCGTCAACGACGACCAGGAGAAGCTCGCTGTGTTACCGGCGCAGCGGGTGCTTTCCAGTCTCAGCCAGTCAGCCAGCCACTTGCACACCACGGTGTACGGCTGTACCCAAAAGGAACTCACATCCAGCGGGTGACAGTGTTGCCTGGCGTCTGCTGTCAACAGTGCACTTCGCGCGACAAACAGTTTCGAACCGACCGAGAAACGATTCCGAGACAGCGCCTCGCTCAACGGCCGATTCAGCAGCGCTCCAATTGAGTACCAGCCGTCTGTAAGCTCGATTATTCCGTCCTGACAGATAAACGTCAAGTTTTACGGATTTTACTTGCAAAGAAAGTTGCCCAAAAAAAGACTGTCAACCTGAACGACGTCGCCATGGTCGTTTGTCAGTGGCCTTTTTGTGAGCCCACAAACGCACAGCACCATGGGCCTCTTGCTGCTGTCATCGCCTTCGGTGATTCGACGGAGTGCAGACCTGGACAACATCATCCTTAGAACAGGCACAACAAATTTAGTTCAGCAGAAAAAACAACAACCAACCGTTCACCGTTGTCGATTTCACGATCGTATCGGTATTTCATTTGAAACATCACACGATCAATGGTCAGTTGTCTGCAAACACAACAGTGGTTGAAACAAATGATAAAAACAAACAAAAAAATTCAACATAGAAACAAACACTAAAAAAAACGTACTGCCTGGCAAAGAAGTAGGGCATTTTCTTCTCGAGACTTGCCAATTTCCAAACGACGAAACGATAGTGATTGCGAAACCAGCGTGCACTGATCATGCTGCTACGAACGCCTGGTGTCGTGCAGAATGACCTGGGAAATCAAATCACAGGAAAATGAATAAAGTGACATCGACAAACATAAAACAGCCCATCTGTCCAACTCACTGAAACAATTGAGCCCATCCAATTTTCTCATCATACGTCACTTGCAGTGTTGCCCCGTCTCCGACGATGCAAGAAAAGCCAGAGAACGCGTCACGTTTGCTAGTAGTATTCACCAATGAGAAATACTCGTTGGTGAACTGAAAATCAGCCGCAGCATCGGCTGTGACGTCAACAGTCGCCGGTAGCACACCACATTTGATCAACTGCAACAAGCAACCTTGACAGTTGGCTTCAATGAAATCTGGCTGAAATGAAAACGCCGACCGCTTGAGGGTGATACTGCTCCGGGTGCGTGATGCCGGTGCACATGCGCAGTGCGATTGAACGCTTCAACCGGCGTGCCGCGAGCATGGCGCCCGCACTGCACTGCGCTCGCTCACTGCCAGTGCACAACGGACGGCTGTCACTTTCGTTGTGCAACGACTGACTGTTGCTCTCAGTTGAACTTGAGAACCGACGTTGCAAACAAACAGCCGAACGACGTCGACCGTTGCACACCGGCGTCGCACAGAACACCGGCGACGTCATTTGCTGCTGTGAGGCTGCCTGTTGATGCTGTTTGCTTGCGAGTGGCTCTGAGCAGGTGGTCGGCACAGCAGGTGGCCGTGGTTGTTGTTGCTGCCTTGCGCACTGACGCGTAAAATACTTGCCTGCGCCGCCACCGCCGAACACAGGCGACATCTCGATATCATTGGCATTGGAAGAGGCAGCTGGTGGCGCTGCGTTCGTTGTTGTATTGCTGGTCGTCGCCGCAGACTGGTGCACATCGTGGCACACACTCGGCAGTGCCATCAAACGGCGCCGTTTTGCCGTCGACTCACTCGCGTTCTCCACTTCGCAACGAGTGCGACCAGACGTTCTGCTGAACGAAACAGCTCGCGTCCAACGGTGAGCTCTTGCGCTTGATGCTCGCTCTGCAGTGCTCGTGGTCGCTTCGAATCGACAAAGAGGCGACGAAAATGGCTTGTTATAAGTTCTAAGACGCCGCCGATCGTTGAGCACCGATCTTGAAGCACCTTTGTCTTTGATGCTCGTCTGCACTTCGTCGTCCACATTTCTGATAAGCGCTCGCGCTTGTTCGAGTGCCTCGGCCGAGATTTGATGTTTCTGTCCGCCAGCAGCTGAGTGAAACCCAGTGAATACTGGGGTCTTCTGTTTTTCCTCTGCAGAAGAGGCAGTCGTTGCGGAGCAGATGGTGGTCCTGAACATGAATGGCGAGCATTTTAAGAATTTTTTTGAAGTTTGTGAACTATTGAGAAACGGTTCAGGTACTGTGTATTAGTGATGTTGAATGTCATTTGCAGTCTTTAATTGTACTTTGAAATTGTCCACAGCACAGCACCAATTTAAACAATTTTGAAGGCAGAGCACACACAAATCAAGGTTGAAAGAATGAACGGCATACGGCGTGCGTGCTGGTGCCCCGACGTCGCCATCGACGGCATCAACAGTGCTGAACGCTCGTGCGCGGTCGAGTGCTGCGCTGGAAATGTGATGTCGGCGACCAGCAGCTGACTGCAAGCCACCGAACATCGCTTGCGGCATCGCGTCCCCATTTGCACTGGTGCCACTGGAATCATTGCAAATCGAGTGACCAGTTCGTGTTCACTCTTTTACGTGTTGTTCATCTTTCATGTGTCCTAAACTCGACGTTTGTCTTTACAAAATACGATCAAATGCGTTGAACAAATACGAACGTCAAAAAAGTAAACTTCCGGTATTCAAAACTGAAGCAAAATTTTGAGCTGAACCTTGCAGCCATGAAAGAAATTTAGTTGCATTTTTTTGTGTGAAAATTTCAGCTAAAACAGTCAACGCCATTATTCACAGCATGATAGACAATTGGCAGTTGAGTTGGTCCCTTTGATTTCGCGCATGCGACGTGCAGAAGCTGTACAACGCTACACGCAAAATGCTTTAAATTCTTTGAATGTTTTAGGATTGGAGGTGGCATTGGTAAAATTTCCGGAAATCTTTCCGGTTAAAAATAAATTTCTGTAGTTTTGCCATACCTTTTATACTGAAAATCAAATTTTTACATTTCAAGATTTAAGATTTATTTTAACACGCAGCACCTTTAACAAAAATGATAAAGGCGTAACATAATGACAAAATTATTAAAAATGAATGAAACAAAAACTGTTATATTACTGTTTTGCGGCGGGTTCCGGTTATGGGCAAGATTTGTCCGTGTATTTACCCTAGACAAGCTGAAGTTGGAAAAAATCGGAGGGCACATAACATACTCTATTCCACAACTCAATTTACACACAAACCGAAAACTGAAAACCGAAGAACCGGAACAATCAATGAGCGACAAAAAAACTTGAATGGCACAACAACTCCTGTGGTCAGTTCTATAAAAATGGATAGTGTTTGAAAAGTGAACATTTTTGCTCCAGTCCAGGGTGTTCCAAAAGTTAGTCTTTGAGAAATTCTGGAAAAATAATCGAGACATGAGCTTCAAAGACAATCAGTTTTGCGTGGAAATTAGAAATATCAATCCAATCAATGGGAAACTTCGGTCAAAGATGAACTTGTGGTTCAAGTATTGAACCGGAATTTGTCAAGGTCTAAATTTTGGGACACCCTGTGGTCAGTTCTATAAAAGTGAATAGTGTTTGAAAAGTGAACATTTTTACTCCAGGGTGTTCCAAAAGTTAGTCTGTGAGAAATTCTGGAAAAATAATCGAGACATGAGCTTCAAAGACAAACAGTTTTGCGGGGAAATTAGAAATATCAATCCAATCAATGGGAAACTTCGATCAAAGATGAACTTGTGGTTCAAGTATTCAACCGGATTTTGTCAAGGTCTAAATTTTGGGACACCCTGAAGTAGAACTATTCACTTTTCAAGCACTATTCACTTTTTATAGAACTGACCACTGGAGTAGAACTATTCACTTTTTATTATAGAACTGACCACTGGACTCAAGTTTAAAAAACAGCAACAACACCTATGACGGCTCAATATTATATGAATGCAAAACCAAAAATACAACTCTCTGAGATTTCTCTTCAATTATCTTTTTTCTTTGTTATTTTTCTTTTTTTGTTTTTTATTATTTTTTTTGGCACATGTTTTTCTTGTTTGTGCGTTTTGAAGAGACGCAGAAACGGTCATATCGCGAACACACAAATGCTTTAAAAACAGAGTCACACTTCAAAAAATCAATCCGAAACGAACTGAACATGAACAAAGCTATCGAAGCAGATCGAAACCGAGCCAAGCCAAGCAAAAAACCAAAGAGCATCTGAAAGATTTGCTCAGTTTTAGCTGAAATTTTTACACAATAAACAAATATATTTCTTTTATGGCTATAAACTTCAGTTAAAATGTTGCTTCAGTTGAAATGTTGCTTCAGTTCTGATCTCTCTCAATACCAGCCGTTTACTTTTTTGACGTTTTTATTTGATCATCTGCAGTTACGAAGTTTTGAGCTCAATTCGTCACAGATGGAATACCTGTTTTGCAAATGTTTCTTTGCCACAGAGTCAACATCGTCATCGATCCCAGCAAATAGGCTGCGTGCCCGCTCAAGAGCACTCCCTGAAATTTGGCACTTGCGTCCGGACGCCGACTGAAATCCAACGAACTGTGCAGTTTCTGCATTGTTCATCATTTCTCAGCGCGGAGAGGAGCGGATTCTGGAAATAAACCTTCATCGTTATTGTTACCGTTTTATTACGCTATTTTGATCCATACTTTTCTTTGGAAGCAAAAAGCACGTAAAACTACAAAGCTAAACCGGAGCTGGAGCTGATCCCTGATCCCAATGTTTCACGCTTTGCCTACATTACTAAACCAAAGCCAAGTTTCGTAAAACTACATTACTAAACCGGAGCAGGAGCCGATCTCTGATCCCGATGTTTCACGGGTCATAATTCCACAGACAACAAAATACATCCTACGAATAAAGAAATCCCACGATTGCAGAATGAATAAGCGTCCAAAACGGCTCTGTTTCTGAGTGCCACTGTTTACTGAAGTTTACTGAAGTTGCAGCTAGCTCGTAGATGTGGAAGCTGGCGACCTTGCCATGGTCACCACAGGCGAATGCTGACGACTTACGGTCACCAAAACCAATGCGCTAAAAATTGAACGTGGTGTGATCTGTTCTGAGCAAACGTGAATCAAAAACGGCAAATGTACTATCGCGGCCCAGGAGATCGCGGCCTGAAGGATCGCGGCCTGGACGATCGCGACCTGAAGGATCGCGGCCTGGACGATCGCGGCCTGAACGATCGTGGCCTGGGACGATCGCGGCCTGGGACGATCGCGGCCTGGGACGATTGCGGCCTGGGACGATTGCGGCCTGGGACGATCACGGCCTGGGACAATTGCGGCCTGGGACGATCACGGCCTGGGACGATTGCGGCCTGGGACGATCACGGCCCACGAAGTTTTCATGCGTTGTCACCTTTCCAAATGGCCTGGCAATTTAGGCGCTCTTCACTAACGCGTGGCCCAAGACAAAATAAATGGCCCTACACAAAATGAATGGCCTAACGGTTTGTATACATTCTTAAAAGTGATTTTTGATCTGAGGTTGCTTGCAATGAGTCGTTGTAGCTTCCTAATCCTAATCCTAAGCCAAGCCTTTTTGATAAGGTGAAAATGATCAATATCACGTTATCAAAAAGGCTTGGCTTAGGATTAGGTTTAGGATTAAGAACCAACAACGACTCATTGCAAGCAACCTTTGATTTATTTTGTGTAGGGCCATTCATTTTGTTTTGGGCCACGCATTAGTAAAGAGCGCCGCAATATTTACCCGTGGCATCGTCCCAGGCCACGATCGTCCCAGGCCGCGATCGTCCCAGGCCGCGATCGTCCCAGGCCGCGATCGTCCCAGGCCGCGATCGTCCCAGGCCGCGATCGTCCCAAGCCGCGATCGTCCCAGGCCGCGATCGTCCCAGGTCGCGATCGTCCAGGCCGCGATCGTCCAAGCCGCGATCGTTCAGGCCACGATCGTCCAGGCCGTGATCATTCAGGCCGCGATGCTCCGGCCGCGATCTAATGGGCCGCGATCTAACGCACGCCATCAAAAACAAGTTTCCACAATTTCGTCGCGGTTCTTTGTGAGCATAAAACAACGTAGGAAAAACAAGTGATGAAACAAATGAAAACAAATAACAAACAAACATTGGGGCTGATGTGTTCGAATAAATGAATAAAAACGGACTTGACTCCATTTCCGTTTCCATTAAGCACTGAAAAAGAACTTGCACGAAACGGTTTTGAGATTGAAAGACGCAAATTTCGCCGCAACCAACCGTCTTCGAAATCACTTGTGCAGCTCACAATTCCAACTCAACTTCAAATGACCGTTTTTTTGCTTATTTCCACCTGTCACCTGTTCAGCTTCAACCGCACTGGAATACTGCGCGCTGAACGTGAGCGACGTCGTCAAAGATGATGTTGAACTTTGAAGTCTTGTGCACGGACGACAAACCGTTGCGGAGGAGCAATGACGCTGACGCTGGGTGATGAGAAACGTATCACTCGATCAAGAAATTCGCAGGAAATTTCCCTGCGATTCCGATTTCTGATTTTTCTTTGATGTATTTCAGTTTGCCATCCACAACAAAATCAAATTTGGCGCAATCAGCGCGCTGCGACGATTTTTGAGCGGGCCCATATTTTGAATGAGGACCCAATCTAAAAAATGACTGCAAACAATCAAAAGCTTGTTTACCTGCACATGAATAACGGTGTTTCTTTTTCAAGTGGTGAATTCAAGCACAGACAGTCGTTGCTTGCTGCGTTAATGTTGTCAATCCGTCAGTTTGTGATTGTGAATAACTTGATGGAAATTAATTCACCTTATGATTGAAAAAACAAGTGTAGAATTGGCAGGATCCAAAAATTTCAAACACTGCTCAATTGAACACTCATCATTTCAGATCATACACATCGAATACCGAATTTAACTCCATTTTGTTATTCAACTTCTTTATTCAAATTTATTATTCATTTAATTTTTCATAATTTTTGAGTTCCTGTTGTTATTTTAAAAATTGAAATCCGTTCGGTGGTGTCTCGCTCATAGTTGTTCCAGAGCCGAGGGGTTGGGGGGGGGCCGATATAGATAGCTGGAGCAAATTTTCTAGATAGATAGATAGCTGGAAAATTTTGGGGGGGGGGCCGCGGGGGGGGGCCATGTGACTTTGGGGGGGGGGGCCGGTCAAGATTTTGAAATTTGATAGATAGATAGCTAAAACGCTAAAAAGCTATAAAAACAGCAAAATAATGCTAAAATACACTAAAAATCAAGTATAAACGCGTATTTTACCTAAAATTAGCGAAATTTTCAAGAATTACGAGCAAAAATGGTCAATTTTGGTCAACAATTGACTCATTTTATGTCTTCGAAGACAAAAATTTTCAGATAGATAGCTGGCTGAGAAAATTTTTTTAGATAGATAATAGCTGAGCCGAAAAAACCTGTTTGATAGAGATAGATTCGAAAAATTTTTGGGGGGGGGGCGGCCCCCCCCTAGAACAACTATGGTCTCGCTACTCCGATCGATTCAAATCGATTCAGTCAATCAATACTCAAATTCAAACGGTCAGTTCAGTTATTCAGCGTCAGCCAAATCAAACAATCAAGGTTGGTTGAAAGCAAGCACCATCATGCCGTCGTCGATGCAGAGCCCAATTTTCTCTTTCAGTTACAATTGACCTCCAGCAAAATCACCTGTAGTTTTGCAATGATTGATTGCCCACTAGCCCACAACGCTGTCGCTGACGGTTCGTATTGGTCCAATCTTCCAATCCAATCCTATCGCCAATGGTCAGCCTACATCCTTAAAATGTGGGAGAATGTCGAGTAACGTTTTTTTCAAAGGAAGCCGACTAATGCTAATCAGAATAAAAAGAAGAAAACAGAACGAGAATTTCGTTTGTTTGTGTGATGCTTGTTGGTTTTCTTTTGTTTGGTTCAGATTTTGAACAAATTGAATTGAAATTGGATATTCGAAACAGTATTTCGTTTTCGACGACGACGGCGAGCTTCCTGTCTGTCGGTTTGGCACTGTCAATTGGATGAGAGTGTTGAATAAAACTGAGTCGTCAACTCGTGATAAAGATTCATTCATTCCTTGATTTGATTCTTTGGCACGTATGAATTCGGAGCGGCGAGCACAATGAACAAGTAATTCATGTTCGTTCAATGAAAGTTTACGTCACAATTCACAATTACAAAAACAGAATTGGCAATTACAACATGAATTGAGTTATGAGTGTGGAATTGAGCAGCGACTTTGGTTTAGGATCCTGCTAATTCGACACTCGTTTTCTCAGTCATGAAACCAATTTGCCGTTGAATTTGTCTCACGACCAATTGAAATCAAAAAATAAACCTCAATTTGACGACGGAAGATTCCTGAATCCGCAAGAACCACTCAATTGGATCGGATCATCGGATCGTTACTGGTATGGGCTTTTTTGCTTCCCGCAGGCAGTGGTCATTTTTTCATATAAGTGAGTGAGTAGTGTCTGAAAATTGAGGAGTTTTATTCCACGGTGTTTCAAAAGTTAGACCTTGACAAATTCTGAGTTTTGAATGATTGAACCCAAAGTTTATTTTTTGACGGAAGCTTCATGTTGGATTGATTTGTCTGATGCCAAATTCAGCGCCGAATTTTTTATACCGCCGGTTCACGCTCCATTAATTTATTCAGAATTTGTCAAGGTCTACTTTTTAGAAGTTCTCGGCTCTGGAGTCATTTTTTGCGTTGAAATGACTTGGCATTTCATTTCAACATTTCAACGCAAAAAATGACTTGGCTGAATTGAAATGTTTCCGCAACAATTATTGTGTTGCAACTTAAAATATGTTTTTCAGTCGGCCGGCCAAACTTTGACATTTTGTTGTTTTTTTGTTGGGGATTTTAGGCGATGTTTTTAGCCAGTGGATAACCCAAAAAAGCGTACAAAACGCCGTCGTGTTTTCTTTGTCATCAAGTGCCTATGCACCCATCGGCAGGGCTTGATCCCCCCCCCAACGCACAGACAAGAGTCAAGCGCGTTTACCACCCGGACCAGTGGTCAGTTTTAAAAAAGTGAGGAGTTGAGGAGTGAATTGAGTAGGAGTATAACACGTGTTAAGAATTCACTCCTCAAAACACTCCTTAATCCGAAACTACTCAGAGCGCGATTCTCGTTTTTTCAGCGGTGAATTTCCGTCTCACTGTCGCTGTTTTCTGCTTGTAAACCAAGTCTGAATGGAAGAAAACCAAAAATTATCGTGTTTTTTCATCAAAACCGGCGACAAAATCAAACCAAACCGCCAAAAACATTAGATTTTTACAAGTCGGATTTGACTTTTTTTAGTAGTTTCGGAATTGAGAAGTCTTTTATAAAACCGAACAAAAATTGAGAAGTAAATTTACTCCTCAAAACACTCCTCAACTCCTCACTTTTATAAAACTGACCACTGACCACTCAATTCCACACTTCGAGGTTGGCTTCGCCTGACGGGTGGGACGGTCGTGCAGGATACATTCACGATCTCGGATGTATGTCGCTCCGGCTCGACAGGGTTGGTCAACGGAGGGACGCCCTCGCATAAGGTGGGGGGGGCGCCCTCGCATAATGGGGGGGGGGAGGCGCCCCCCCCAACATTTTTTCAATTAATATAATTATCTAAAAATGCGGGAGACGCATATTTTCAAAATCTCCGGATGGAATCACCCCAGGAACCATTTTTGTGCAACTGTGAAAGTGTCGCAGGTAAAAATTATCTAAAAACACCATGTGCGAAATTCTGTAAATTCTGTGCAAAAACAGAAATATCAGAGATTGCAAAACATTGCTGCGTGTAGATTTATCGTTGGTTGTTGCTAACGTACGCACCGCTGTAGTGTGCACACAGCAGCACCAGTGCAAAAAGTGTTGTCTTCCGTTGATTTTCACCTTTTTTACCAAACTGACAGGACAGGATAAACCGGTGAGTCATTGCCTTTGCCACAGAAGGAGACCTTGCGTTCCCCAATGCCTCTTCAATACACTTTGTGCAATCCAGTGTCAGCGATCTGAAGTCTGATCGTTATTTCAGTGGTTTTAGTGGTCGCTAAATGCTAGAAATAAAGCAAATGTGAAAGTTTCGTTTGTCTACAATGTACGAAAGTTGCCATGTGCAACCGAAATAAAGAATAAACGGCGCAAAAATATGACTCTTATGTACTTGTATCCGTGTGTACCACATCAGAGACTTGAAAAGCGTTGTCGAGCTAAGTCTTTCACTGATTACACAAGGCCATATTCCTCCTTTTATATGCGTCTCCCGCATTTTTAGATAATATTCTGACTTTTACATAAGCCCCGAAGGTAGGACCAAAATCACAATTCGTTGGTCACACATTCTTCTAAACCCCGGACAACTCAGGTTTTTCATTTTTTTCGTTTTTAGTCCGATTTCGCCTATGCTATTTCTACGGCCGATTCGCCCAAAATCGTCACGATTCAGTACCTAGAATTGCTCACATAAGAAAACTGACCCAAAAGCCGTGATCGGCGCAATGAATTACCATGGAAAACACCCTTTTCTTGTTTTTCGTTTCTGGACCGATTTCGCCAATTTCCACGGCCGATTCGCCCTAAATCGTCATGATTCAGCATCTAGAGTTGCTCACGTAAGAAAACTAACCCAAAATCCGTGATCAGCCCATTGAATTGCCCTGGAAAACACCCTTTTCTTGTTTTTCGTTTCTGGACCGATTTCGCCAATTTCCACGGCCGATTCGCCCTAAATCGTCACGATTCAGTATCTAGAGATGCTCACACGGGGCAAAAAAATTAACTTAATTTCCAAAATCTCCGGATGAAATTACCCCAGGAAACATTTTTGTTCGACTGTGAAAATGCCGCAGGTAAAAATTGAAGGCGCGAACACATGTAACCAGGTCAAAACCTACGAACCTTTAAAAATGCCCAATTTTTTACCCAAATAAAGGTTGGAGCAAAAAAGTAACTAAATTTTCAATATCTACAGATGAAATTACCCCAGTAAACTTTTTTGTTCGGTTATGGAACAACTTCAGACAAAAATTGAAAGGGCGAACACTTAAAACTTGGTGAAAACCGTGCGAGTTTTTAAAAATGCCCAATTTTTACTCAAAAACAAGGTCGGGGCAAAAAATTAACCCAATTTCTAAAATCTTCGGATGGAATTACCTCAGGAAAATTTTTTGTTAGGTTATGGAACAACTTCAGACAAAAATTGAAAGGGCGAACACTTGTAACGGCGTAAAATCCTTCAACGCTTAAAAATGCCCAAATTTTGCCCCAAATAAGGGTCGGATATAAAAATTAACTTAATTTTTAAAATCTCCGGATGGAATTACCCCAGGAAATTTTTTTGTTTGGTCACGGAACAACTTCAGACAAAAATTGAAAGGGCGAACACTTGTAACGCCGTAAAATCCTTCAAAATTTAAAAAATGCCCAAATTTTGCCCCAAATAAGGGTCGGGGCAAAAAATTAACCCAATTTTCAAAATCTCCGGATGGAATTACCCCAGGAACCATTTTTGTGCAACTGTGAAAGTGTCGCAGGTAAAAATTGAAAGGGCGAACACATATGATTACACTACTGAAAAAAATACAAAGAGAAATAAGTAACACTATTTTCAGAATAGGTTTTTCGTGTCTAGAGCGTATGAAAAATCGTCCGATGAAAATTTTTTCGCGGCTCAGAACACAACTTTGGGTGTTCGTTTCGTGTGCACAGAACCAAGTTTGTGGCTTATACTATGCTCGCTGCAGGGCACGAGAAAGTTTGAAAAACGCGCGCGAGGGGATAACGGCTCATATTATGCGTGATGCGCTCTCCGCTCGCTGCGCTCGCTCGCGCATCCGCATGATTTTTGACAACAACGTCGACCAAAACTTGTACACATTTTTTTGGCAGCCACGTTTTTTATAGTGGACGATGCTGCATATCAGTTACCACCACTTTCTCCTCGCTCCACCCACAAACCCTTTTTTCAAGTTAACTGAATGACCTCATTCGCGAATGACTTTGCAATGAACATAAAAAACGCAACGCTGCAACGTAAATCTTTTTTACTTGGGCGCGCGCGCACTTCGCATCCGCGTCACTCACACTCACTCCCAATCAGCATGCAGAATTGCGACTCCGCTCACTTTCTGAACACGTTCAAAATGAAATAAAACGCGACTGAGCCAGCGAAAAAACGGCCAGGCCCAACTTTTGCCCGGCTTCCGGGCCGGGCCCGGAACTATTTTTTCGCGCCGGCTTCCGGATTCCGGGCCAGGCCCGTGACCGCCCGTCGGTATCCTTAACCGTGATTTTGTTCGCACGCAGAACGTTCAACGACCCGTGATTTTGCACGCGTTTTCCAAAAACTCGCTATTCTTCAAGAATGCCGAACAGTGGCTCACCTGCACTTTACAACATGCAATGCTCATGTCGTTTTGACAGCGATTTAGAAAAAAATCATAAAAGGCTTGATAAAGCAGAAAGCAAACCTTGCCTGTCAAGAACATGTCGAGATGAACAGTGGGATCAATACAAACCGCCGATTGTAATTCAATTCAACTTGCCATTTGCCCAATTTTTGGGATTCGTTGATGTTGACCATCATTATTTCAGTTTCAAGTTCAGCATACGCTCTTCAAAATCGATTCTGTTATGTTGTGATTGAAAAACAAACATTGAATCGGCAGGAGGATCATCAAACAACACACTGCCAGAAACAATGCTCATTCTCCACCTTCACATAATTTTGAATTCTTCGTCATATTTGTCATTCGTCATTTATATGTCAATTTCGAATCAACAGATTTTATTTCCATGCTTGCTTGACATTTGAAGATGGGTAAGATGGGGATCGTGCGCAGTTTGTGTCGTAGTGGTGTGGTCGAATCCGTCCGTCGAATCCGTCCGTCCGTCCGCTGACATTACCGAAGAAAAAAGAGTGAAGTGAATTTGTGAAATTTCGTCACAAAATGGATTCTCCAAACCAGATCCAAATCCAGATTGTTCCAACCACAATGAAACGAAAAACAAACAAGAACGGAAGCGAAGAACCGAAACAAAAACAGGAAAACACGTTCCAAGCTTTAATCCTAGTCTCAGTCCGATTCCCTGATCAAGGAAAAATTGAAACATCGGGATGGGATGGCTGCGGCTGATTTTAAGGATGTAGCAGCACGAACTTGTTCAAAACGCAATTGTTCTTAAATCTTTCTTCTTGAAAAGGCTTGGCTTAGGTTAGGATTAGGTCAGGATTATGTTTAGCTTAAAATTAGGCTTTAGGATTAGGTTTTGGTTTAGGTTAGTTTAGGCAACGTCCGCCAACATCAGTGGTTTGATTTAGTACGACAGGCCAACCGTTAAAACTTGCGTGCTGAGCTAAACTAACGTGTTAAACTTGCGTCTGTCAGTTGCCCGCAACGTGATCGCGAAATCATGGTACGTGTTTTCGATACGATGATTTGAAGAGTGGGCTCTCGCCATGTGGCAGATAGCATAGCTGGTTGAACCTGAAAGTAAGTGTCTTGGGGGGGGGGGGGGCGACCGGGTCGACAGGGGTTGCCGACTTAGCTACAGCAAACAGGAATTTTTGAACACAGTCAAATTTTGGTAATTTTCTAAAGAGGAACAACTAAGAACGGTTCAATATTCAAGTACACGTCGAAAATTGTCCTGTTTTACTGTTGAAAATGCAACTTTCTCTCTATGAAATGGACATAATTTCAATAAAACACGATTGTCGCTCTTATAGTTTTCCGGATCGTTCTGAAAATAGTCTAGATGAACTCAGCTCGGCGAGACGCTTCGAACAAACCTAACTTGTAAAAAAAATTAAAAAAAAATTTTTTAATTTAAAAAAAAATTCGGATTTTTTTCCCCTAACCCTACAGGTTGGCACGTTTTATGATATTACGCTCCAGTTAACTCACGCTCCACAGTTGGATGTTCTCGGACATCGCTAAAACGGACCTAAACCTAAAAACGAAACCTAAGCCTAATCTTAAGCAAAACCTGTTCCTAACCTAATCCTAACCTAAGACAAGCCTTTTTAAGAAAACAAAAATGAAAATAACTGCGTTTTGAACGAGTTTATGTTGAGTGCGGAGCGTGTGCATGCGCGCCAGTGGATCATGAGCAATGAGCAATGCGGATGCGGGGCAGGTGCATATCATAATGAAGCTTTGCGAACCCTACACTTGAAGCCGCCGCCGCCCCCCCCCCCCAAAAAAACGATGACTCGTTGCTGCAACCTCGCGCTGCTTCCGACCGAGCTGCAATGCATGATCGTGGCGAAATTGTCCGTTCGTGATCGAATGCGCTTCCGTCGGACGTGTCACGCAGCGAAAGTGCTCGTCGATTGTTCAACAGGTGTTCTTAATTTTTGCTCAGTTGGACAAACTTCATTAATCCATCTATCTGGGTTTTTTTTTGCAATCGGAGCGTGACTTTTGGACGTGAATCTATGTGGGAAGTTGTCTGTTTTATTTGTGCTATTATCGCAGCAGCTGTTTTCCACACACCCATTGTTTCTTTTGTCGTGTATGTCAGCCATTGTACGTGCGACACGAACGAAAACACCTGTTACTGGACTTGGTGCTTGAAACTGAATTGAATTCATTCATTCATACAGTCAGTTTTTCTTGCAAAGACATCTGCAATTGCATTGTCTAACAGTTGAATCTGTGATGTGTTGATTGATTCTATCGAGCTGGAGCGAGAGCGCGAGACCAACCAGACTGCCGGCGCAGTTAAAATCGGCCAATAATACGCTTGTCGTAACATCCAAACATTCAACAATCAAACAAAGCAAGCGTTAGAAATGACAAAAGTTGCAACAGCAAAAACAAATTCCAATTCACCTCGAGAAGATGTCACGTTTTCAAATCAATCAGTTTTCATATCCGCAGTTTTTGTGCAGAGGCCTGGCACCGCAGTACCGAGTTGACGATCAACAAATGCAGCTGCGACGATTCAGAGCAGCGCTCGCTCGAGTTCACAGTGAATGGCGAGCGATTCTCGACGGCGCAATTGGACGCAGCGGCGACCGCCGTGTTTGGTGAGACGGTTTTTTTCTTGTTTTTAACTGTGATCTTTTATTTTGGTCCCGCCCGAGACTCAATGCGCGTGTCGTTTGGGCGATTCTGAATTGTCACACACACAAAGATTGAAACTGCTAGTTGCCTTTCTACGTCTGCAAACGCAAACATACGCATCGATGATAGAAATTCAGTTTTGAGCTTGGTGTGTTGCGCAATTGGAAATCTCTGAAGTTCGTTCAAAGTTCTCCAGTCACTGGTGGGTGACGGATCAAACATGAAAACCGATCTCTCTTTCCAACCGTGTGCAAACTGCATCGAGTCGCACAACCAAAACAAAAAAAATAAAAATAACCCTGACTCTTTTCCTATCCGTTCCATCGCAGACCGGCAACGTCGCCGCGACCTCTCCTGGATCGTGCTCTGGGCGCTCGCACTCGTTGCGATCATCGCCTCCATGTCGCTCCGCCTGGACGGCGTTCATTCTTCAGCGAGCAGCGTCTTCCTCGTTGCGTCGAGTGTCGTCGCGTTAGTGGCGTCAATTGTCGCCATCATACGCCACGCTGTGCACACGCAGCGGCGTTTAAGGGCGTCAAAAAAGCGACAATTGGCGGAGGCAGCACCGTCCGGTCGCCCGGAGCAGCAGAAATGCGCGATGCAACGCGCGTTAGCCTGCATATTGCCGCGTTTGCGCAACGTCAGACGACTTCAGGCGGGTGCACTTTTCGTGATGTCTTTGAAGATTTTCGTCTTGTGTTTTGTTTGTGTATGATTTTTTCAGAATATTTTTTAAAACGCTGCTGATCTGTTATACAACCAAAATAGAACAATAGTGAATCATGAGTGTTTCGAAATTAGGTGCAGACACTCAACGTGCAGGTTTTCTCATCAGTGCACCCCCTACACGTTACAAACTTAATTGTTTTCTGTCTTTTTACGATTTTCTTTTGCCGTAAAACACAACAAACACAAGAAATAAGAAAATAAAACCAAAATTAATCACAACTTATTTTCCATACTTTGTTGTTGTATCGCTTGGCGCCACCACGATCACTATTCGTCGGGCTCATCGCTTTCCTCTTGTCACATTATAAAGATGAATTTGTTTGTTTTTTTGTTTGAAGAAATCTTGTTTGAAATTGGTGCGAGCGCCCTTTTATTGCCGTTCAATGTCTGCCAGTGCGAACAAGCACACTGGCAAATATGCACACACACACACACGTCATGCGCTCGCTAACCATGTATTAACACATCTGCGCGTCACTAAATGCTGTTTCATGAATGCCGCTTAAGTAACTGAACAATCACTAATCGTAAAACTTCTCATTAGGTGAGCGTGAACATGTCATTGAACGAACAGTCGCTTTTGGACAAGTTGCTCACGCATCACCTCGGCCCGGTCGCCCATCTGAGCGTCGACGAACACCGCATCGTGGTGTACCGCGACCAGTTGACCTCGAACCGTGAAAGCATCGAGGCCTATGTCAAACTGATCGAGCAATATTCCGCCTCGTTGACCTATGTGCGCATTCTGCCCGTCATGAGTGAACTGCGTAATTTTCGGTCGGTTGGTCGAGTGCTGTGGGGTTTCTGGGTCTGGAGACTAGTTTGATTTTGATTGCAAGATACAGAGATGGCGAAGCTAAGTTAACAAGAGACTGTCGTTTTGTTTCGGCTGTGTGCAGGCACGTGTTCAACTGTTTTTGGATGACAAGGTGTCCGTACCACATGCTGTTGATCACACAGATTTATCAGAGATTTGTGTCTTTGGCAAAATCCAGGGCAATATTCTGAAGCTGGAAAACCGTCTTCGAAATAAAAAGTTCTGAAAAAAAGTTTTAAAACCGTGCAAAGAAACCGTTTTTTTATCCCTAATGGAACCCACTCATTGCGTGTTCCACCAGCCCTCGAGCTATACAACCAAATAACATAAATTAAACGCACACCAGTCTCTTCTCAAAGAACGATCGACAACTTCAGGCAACTTTTTCCCCCCAATCTTGCAGGCGTTACGGCGCGGCGCTGCTTCGCGCGATCTCGCACTGCCGTCGACTGGAGCGTCTCGCGATCTCGCTGCAGCCGTGCGACGACGAGCGACGAGAAAACTCGAACGAAGTGCAGTTGCTGCGCTCGATCGACTGTTTTCGACAGCTGAATCGGCTGTCGCAGGTTGTTGGTTATGCGATTTGAACTTCGACAAAGTATTCCTGTTCAGTTTTTTTTAGGTTTGAGTTTCGCAGTCCGATATATTCTCGACGAGTGGGATCTGATTGATGAAATAAAATAACAAACCGCTGCAATCGATCTGGCTAATATGTGCAACTAATTAGCTAAATGTTGATTCATGGTTCAGTTGATGCGTGCATTCTATGCAGGCATTGCTGTGAACGGCGGAGTTTGCTCGCACAGAATGCAATACACATTTTTTCTCGCATTTCGGCGCAGGTGCACGTTCGCATGGCGAATTATCTTGGCACGGAGGAGCCGGCGCACGAATGGTCGATTCTGCTTCGATCGCGATCGTCGAACGCGGCGACGACGCCGCTAAGGTGGCTCGAGCTGGTCATAACGGCCGTTTACTACACGTTGGATCCGGTGCGCATGTTGGGATTAGGGGTGGGTCGGTATAAAAAACGGTTTTTTTCGGTATAAAAAACGGTATAAAAAACGGTTTTTTATACCAGCGCCAAAAAATGGCCAAAATAAATTACCGATATTTTACCGCGTAAATTTTGGTTTTTTTTCGGTTTTTTATACCGCCGAAGGACCCAAATTTCAATTTTTGAAATCACTCAAAATGCACTGTATTCCGCATATCCATTTCAATTTTCATTTTCGCCACTTCATAACTTGATGTTCCGGAGAACACAATTCACGCTCTTGGTATAAATAAAGCACCCTGAGACCCGTGTCAAGTGTTGCTGGCAACAGCACGGAATCGTTGCCGTCAAACTGCGATGCGACAGCACGGATTTGCAGCCCCCGTCGGCAGCGTCAGCTGCTGCCACTGAGAACATTGCTGCGCTTGCATCGGCAAATTGTGTGGACAGCTCTGATGACGACTTCACTGATGATGATGGTGACGGCTGCATTGATGATACTCATGATGATGATGATGAATAGACAAAAATCGGGTGAATGGCTAATATTTATTCCGTCAAATTTCCTGAAATTTTGTGTCTTTGAACTCGGAAATTGCTCAAAGTTTTGTTGGTGATGTCGTCGTGCTGTTGTACTGGTGATAGTGACCCGAATCTCCATCTGATTTTTTTGCTCTTTCAATTTTGTTCTTGGTTCACTTCTTTCGTCTGTGCGGGTTCGTGATTCTTTTTGTCTTTCGGTGATCTTTTATTTAGAAACGCGGTGAAATTGTTGTGCAGTTACATATCTCTCGATCGTGTCAGTTCAATTGATTTGCATGTATCACATTCCTTGCTGTTGCACATGTCAATCTGTCTTGCGTTAGTTTTTTGTTTTAAACTCGCATCTGATAATTTTTCTGATGCTGCATACTCTCTAAGCGCCACCGATTCAAATAAAATCAAGATTGGAATACGTTTCCATTGAAACACATACAGTTTCTGGCTAGAATTGTGGTCTTTTACTCATTATTCAGCGGTTTGCGTTAAATCAGAGTACCAGAAATTGTCGCAATCACAAGATTCTTCAGATACTGGGTCGGTAAAAAAACCGGGTATAAAGAACCGGACGCGGTATAAAAAACCGTTTTATATACATGGATTTGAAAAAAACCGTTTTTTACCACCCCTAGTTGGGATCCGTGTTTTTTTTGGTTTTTGTTTTTTAGACGGGACATAAAACCTTTTTTTCGCGACCCGGTGCGCATATTGGGAATTTGGATCCGTGTTTTTGTGGTTTTTTGGTTCTTTCGGACATAAAAACCGTTTCTTTCATGACCCAGTGCGCATATCGCGAACCGTATTTTTGTGTTTTTTTTTGTTTTTTGTCACGGCAAAATCATTTTCCGTTTTTCCCCGTTCCCAGGTGCGCAACTTCTGGCCGCTGCTGCGCCGCGAGACGCTGGACGGTCTGGAGCGATTGACGTTGTTCATGTTCACGTTGATTCCGAATCGCAACGTTGCGGCGTGGGCGTCACGGGCGATCGAGTTTTGTCCGAACTTGACGCGACTAACGATGGTCGTCATGTTGCATCTGCCGTGCTGCGATTTCCGGCAGATTGTGGACGAGTGGTTGGTGGCGCTTTTTTTGTCGTGGGTTTCTTGATGATTTGGTGTTTTGTTTTTGGATCCAAAGTTTGGCGTGTCGTCGGTGTTCGTGGCATAAAGGACCATGTGTTAGAGTCACTTTTGAATTGCGGAAAGAATCAGGTTCCATTTCAGGCAGCACGTCACTGATTCGTTACACCCGACCCAGTGAGACTAAATTTCGCAAGTCGATGAGAAAATGCCGTTTTTCTGCCGATTATTTTGGTTTTCCACAAGTTTCCACAATGGAATGTATTCGACATTTTGTGAAAAAATGACATTGAATCGTTCTTTGTGCAATGAACAATTACCCCCAAAAACGGTCACCCATAAAACAACAACCCCGCAAACTCACATTCAGGCTGAATCGCGCCGCGCGACGCCGCCGCTGCGATCTCGTGCTGCAGTTCGTGTTGCCCGACTGGTACTGGCTGAATCGGGACCGGGTGTTGCACATTGTCGGTCGACAGTTGAACTGCGCCGTTGCGGTTAGACCAGAACAGTCGACAGCAAATCGGAATGACAACAACGATAATAATAATAATAATTGGCGAGTAGAAATTAGGCGAGAGGATGGCGCCACGGTGACGCTGGTCGTCACGATGAGACCGACGCTCTATGCTGCGTTTGCCGAATAGTTTTTTGAATTAGTTTTTTAATTTTGTACAGTTTTGCTTCGTGGCCCTGGTTCTGTATTCAAGCAGACTTCTTGTTTTTTTTTTCAATTTTCTCTTTGCGTTGTTCTTTTCCTGTCTTTGTGTCGTTCTTTTTTCTTCCTGTTCGTTTCCATGTGTACACGGAGGGTGCAGCTTTAACAATCGTTTCGTAGTCCGCATTTGTTATTATTTTTACTTTGTTTGAAATTTGCTTTGTCTGCCTAAAAAACGGTTTTGTCTGCCTAAAAAATGGATTTGCAAATTGTCTGTACTCTATTGTTGGTCTGTTTGTTTTCCTGAGTTTTCTTTATTACTTTCCACTTGGTGTTCTGTCTGTCTGTCTGTCTGTACATTATTACGTGCGCATCATACCGGTATTTACACGTTTTACCGATTCGAAATGCATCCATCCATTACATCCAAATACAGAAAAAATGGAAAAAGTTATAAAAAATAAAAACTCAAAAACAATACTCGTCATTTGTAATTGTATCACCAAAATCACCCGCAATAGCCACAGCTTTTTTCAAACGTTCTATGAAAGATTTTCGGACAAAAGAATGAAAAAATTGAACAACAATTGGCTTTTGTACAACAAGTTGGGTTACATACTTTTTTGTTCTGCGACTTACGCACGGATAGTTTTCATGCTGGATGCAACAATTCAAAATAGCTGTCGAAGAGACCCTATTAGTCCCTGAAATACAACCGTGTTTTTGAATTGCCGCATGAAAAACGAAACTGACTTCGTTCACACGTCTACAAAAAAACGCATTCAGTCGCAGAACCACAAATAAGCGACAATAAAATTAGCCACCGGGCATTCCAGGCCATGCGTGTCATCGCAAAACAACAGCAGAAATCGGTGAGAAGCGAAATCGCGACTTAGCGTTGAGCGTCAAGTCTCTTTTGCGGTGAAGTGTCCTCTCACTCATCCACCATCGTCACATAGCCGTACTGTTCTGTTGCCGTCTCCAGTAATCGCGCGATTTTCTGCCGCAAAACGTCGAAGTCTGGTCTCCGATCCGGCTCCGCAAGCCAGCAGCTTTCCATCAATGCACGTCTGGCAAAGTACATTGGTAATTTTACATCCAGAACAGATTAGCTGTCAGCGACAGAATTGAAAACAAGTATAAACATGCACACAATTCCACTTTGCACCAAACTTAATTGATGTCTCATTGAGAATAATAGCTTCTCCACAAGTTTCACATGTTTCAATGAAATTTGTTGTGGCTCGGTGCAATAAATTTTTTTGTGTGGTTTATCTGCCATTCGAAATGAATGAACCAGGAAAGTTTCACACGAAAACTGCCCGACGCTGCATTCTCATGGTGAGTCCATCAACAAGTACCGTGCAAAGTGGGATTGTATGCACGTTTACTATTCTCTTACACTTCAATCGAGGCCATTTCCGGACAGCTCAAACGTCCGCCAGCCTCCAGAAACGTGCGCATGCCGATCGGCTCTATGCCATCGTACGGCGGCGTGCCCATTGTGAACAGCTCGAACAGCAGAACACCAAAGGACCATCTGCAACGGAAATACGAACAACAATAACATACAGTATGGCCGAATAAATAAGGCAGCCCGTCAAGGCGGGATCAGTCGCAGACTAGGAGTTGTCTTTTTCAAAAATGCCAACATAACTCCTAATCATGTGTTCAAGGGAGCAAGAGTGAACAGAATAGCACGAAGAATCCATAAGTCTAAAAAACGCGTCAAATTTGGCATACAATTTGGTTTCTGAATGCCTTTTTTCTTTCATTCAAATTTCGCGCGCTCCTTGCACCCTGAAAAAAGCTGCCATGTTTATTCGGTCATTCCTTACGAAAAACGAAAATTCTGCCTGGTGTCCGTCGCACTGATGTATTATCTAAAAATGCGGGAGACGCATATAAAAGGAGGAATATGGCCTTGTGTAAGCAGTGAAAGACTTGGCTCGACAACGCTTTTCAAGTCTCTGATGTGGTACACACGGATACAAGTACATAAGAGTTATATTTTTGCGCCGCGTTTGTTGTTTAAAAGCTTGCTGAAAAGCGTAAAAACTTTGAAGTTATTTTTCAATTGTCCTCTTCAGTTTTGTCTAAAATCACACCATGTGCGAAACTCTGTAAATTCTGTGCAAAAACAGAAACATCAGAAATTGCAAAATATTGCTGCATGTAGCTTTATCGTTGTTGTTGTTGTTTTGTTGGGATTTTTAGGCGATGTTTTTTAGCCAGGGCTAACCCAGAGAAGCGTACAGAACGCCATTGAGTAGGGCGCCCATCGAGTTTTCTCTGTCATTAAGTGCCTACATACCCCTCGCCGGCTCGATCCCCCGAGCGCACAGACTAGTCTAACGCACTACCACCAGGCCACTAGAGTGACAATTGTTGTTGTTGCTAACGTACTGTACGCACCGCTGTGCATACAGCAGCACCAGTGCAAAAAGTGTTGTCTTCCGTTGATTTTCACCCTTTTACCAAACTCTTGTGACAGGATAAACCGCTGAGTCATTGCCACAGAAGGAAATCTTGCGTTCCCCAACGCCTCTGCGATACACTTTGTGCAAACCAGTGTCAGCGATCTAAAGTCTGATCGTTATTTTAGTGGTTTTAGTGGTCGCTAAATGCTAGAAAAAAGCGAATGTGAAAGTTTCATTTGTCTACAATGTACGAGGGTTGCCACTTGCAACCGAAATAAAGAATAAACGGCGCAAAAATATGACTCTTATGTACTTGTATCCGTGTGTACCACATCAGAGACTTGAAAAGCGTTGTCGAGCCAAGTCTTTCACTGCTTACACAAGGCCATATTCCTCCTTTTATATGCGTCTCCCGCATTTTTAGATAATATTCTGACTTTTACATAAGCTCCGAAGGTCGGACCAAAATCACAATTCGTTGGTCAGACATTCTTCTAAACCCCGGACAACGCAGGTTTTTCATTTTTCGTTTTTAGGCCAATTTCGCCTATGCTATTTCTACGGCCGATTCGCCCAAAATCGTCACGATTCAGTACCTAGAATTGCTCACATAAGAAAACTGACCCAAAATCCGTGATCAGCGCATTGAATTACCCTGGAAAGCACCCTTTTCTTGTTTTTCGTTTCTAGACCGATTTCGCCAATTTCCACGGCCGATTCGCCCGAAATCGTCACGATTCGGTATCTAAAGTTGCTCACGTAAGAAAACTAACCCAAAATCTGTTATCAGCGCATTGAATTACCCTGGAAAACACAGTTTTCTTGTTTTTCATTTTTGGACCGATTTCGCCAATTTCCACGGCCGATTCGCCAGAAATCGTCACGATTCAGTACCTAGAATTGCTCACACAAGAAAACTAACCCAGAATCCGTGATCAGCGCATTGAATTACCATGGAAAACACCGTTTTTTTTTGTTTTTCGTTTCTGGACCGATTTCGCCAATTTCCACGGCCGATTCGCCCGAAATCGTCACGATTCAGTATCTAGAGTTGCTCACATAAAAAAACTAACCCAAAATCTGTTATCAGCGCATTGAATTACCATGGAAAACACCGTTGTTTTGGTTTTTCATTTCTGAACCGATTTCGCCAATTTCCACGGCCGTTTCGCCCGAAATCGTCAAGATTCAACATCTAAAGTTGCTCACATAAAAAACTAGCCCAAAATCCGTGATCAGCGCATTGAATTACCCTGAAATACACTATTTTCTTGTTTTTCGTTTCTAGACCGATTTCGCCAATTTCAACGACCGATTCGCTCGAAATCGTCACGATTCAGCATCTAAAGTTGCTCACGTAAGAAAGCTAACCCAAAATCCGTGATCAGCGCATTGAATTACCCTGAAAACACCCTTTTCTTGTTTTTCGTTTCTGGACCGATTTCGCCAATTACCGCGGCCGATTCGCCCGAAATCGTCACGATTCAGCATCTAAAGTTGCTCACATAAAAAGCTAACCCAAAATCCGTGATCAGCGCATTGAATTACCCTGAAAAACACCATTTTCTTGTTTTTCGTTTCTAGAACGATTTCGCCAATTTCAACGACCGATTCGCTCGAAATCGTCACGATTCAGCATCTAAAGTTGCTCACGTAAGAAAACTAACCGAAAATCCATGATCAGCGCATTGAATTACCCTGAGATACACTATTTTCTTGTTTTTCGTTTCTAGACCGATTTCGCCGATTTCCACGGCCGATTCGCCCGAAATCGTCACGATTCAGCATCAACAGTTGCTCACGTAAGAAAACTAACCCAATATCGGTGATCAGCGCATTGAATTACCCTGGAAAACATTTTTTTCTTGTTTTTCGTTTCTGGACCGATTTCGCCGATTTCCACGGCCGATTCGCCCGACATCGTCACGATTCAGCATCCAGAGTTGCTTGCATAAAAAACTAACCCAAAATTCGTGATCAGCGCATTGAATTACCCTGGAAAACACCCTTTTCTTGTTTTTCGTTTCTGGACCGATTTCGCCAACTTCCACGGCCGATTCGCCCGAAATCGTCACGATTCAGCATCTAGAGTTGCTCACGTAAGAAAACTAACCCGAAATTCGTGATCAGCGCATTGAATTACTCTGGAAAACACCGTTTTCTTGTTTTTCGTTTCTGGACCGATTTCGCCAATTTCGACGGCCGATTCGCCCGAAATCGTCACGATTCGGTATCTAGAGTTGCTCACATAAGAAAACTAACCCAAAATCCGTGATCAGCGCATTGAATTACCCTGGAAAACACCCTTTTCTTGTTTTTCGTTTCTGGACCGATTTCGCCAACTTCCACGGCCGATTCGCCCGAAATCGTCACGATTCGGTATCTAGAGTTGCTCACGTAAGAAAACTAACCCAAAATCCGTGATCAGCGCATTGAATTACCCTGGAAAACAATCTTTTCTTGTTTTTCGTTTCTGGACCGATTTCGCCAATTTCGACGGCCGATTCGCCCGAAATCGTCACGATTCAGCATCTAGAGTTGCTCACGTAAGAAAACTAACCCAAAATCCGTGATCAGCGCATTGAATTACTACGGACTAGACCTTTTTCCTACTATTTTTCGCAGCTCAGACAAAATTTGTAAGAGTGAAAAACTGATACCAAGTCAAAATGCTACGAACTTTCAAAGAATGCACAATTTTGACTCAAAAAAGTGCCCGGGCAAAAAAATTAACTAAATTTTCAAAAAATACGGATGAAATTACCCTAGGAAACATTTTTGTTCAACTGTGAAAGTGTCCCAGCTAAAAATTGAAAGGGCGAACACTTAAAACCAGGTGAAAACCCTCCGAACAATTAAAAATGCCCAATTTTTACCCAAAAACAGGGTCGGGGTAAAAAATTAACCCAATTTTCAAAATCTCCGGGTGGAATTACCCCAGGGAACATTTTTGTTCGACTGTGAAAGTGTCGCAGGCAAAAATTGAAAGGGCGAACACATGTTGATTACATACCTGAAAAAAAAGGACAAAGGGAAAGAAGTAACACTGTTTTCAGAATAGGTTTTTCGTGTCTACAGCGTATGAAAAGTGGTCGGATAAAAATTTTTTCGCGGCTCCAAGCACAACTTTGGGTGTTCGTTTCGTGTGCACGGAACCAAGTTTGTGGCTTATACTATGCTCGCAGGACGCAGCGAGCAAATTTGAAAAAAGCGCGCGAGGGGATAACGGCTCATATTATGCGTGATGCGCTCTCCGCTCGCTACGCTCGCTCGCGCTTTTTTTGATCATGGGGTCGGTGGCAGTTTGCACGATGTCAAAAAAAACCAAGCGGCACACAGCAACACATCATCGAACTGACTATATTTCTAAAAAAGTCACATAGTCGGGCGCTGGTTAAATTTGCAGTATTCACTGATTGGATGGTTCGGTTTGCGCACTCATTACCGTATTACCTCTAATAAACCCCCATGGGGGTTTATTTCTTCAGCGACTTCTGGGGGTGGGGGTTTATTTTTGGGGGGGGGGGCTTTATTTTTGGGGGGGGGTTATTTGGAAACCATTTTTAGGAGTGGGCAAAATGGCAAAAATACCTTCCATGGCAGGAAGGAAGTCGCAGAAACTTCTACTTTTCACAGATATTTCCTACTGTAACAGCCTTTTGTAATGAAATTACCATTAACTCATCCTTTTGGGGCCTTTGGTAGCACAATTTCATCATTTTCACTGCAACCAGCCACTGAATTCGCTGGGTATGTGTTTCAAACAGGTTTCAATAATCCCCCATGGGGGATTATTTTTGGGGGGGGATTATTTGAAAACTTGTCGAGGGGGTGGGGGTTTATTTTTTGGGGGGGGTTAATTTGGGGGGGGTTAATAGAGGTAATACGGTATTACCTGAGCCACCGACGAGCACACGCACAACACAACATAGCTGTACTACAAGCTTGGGTCTCCGTACTACATGCTGTTCATACAGTTTTATCGGGGTTTCCTGCATTTTGCAAAACAAAATGAAAGATTGATTGAATAAACCTGTCGCCTACCTGCATTTCCACCAGCGTTCTCGCGCGCACAAACCGCAGTAAATCACCGTTTGGACAGTGTTCCAGCACCAGCAAACAGCTGCCCCTCGTTTGCGCAAACGTTACACAACCAATCAAGTTCACAATGTGCTCGTGACGCCCTAAACATTTCATGAAGTCAATCTCCGCCTCCAGTCTACTGCGGTCCGCTTTTCGCGCGTGCTTCTTCAGCATTTTCACGGCCACCGTGTTGGTGCGGTCTTTGGCGGTCACCAATGCGGTCCCATGGTGACGGTGCAACGGGTATTGGTCGCTGACCAAACGGGCTGAAGTGTTTTTTGTGAAAATAACTTTGAAAACGTATTTTTTTCGGCGATCTGCTAATATAAAACGTTCCGAAACTGCAATAACTTTCATTTACGGTACTTACAAACCTTCATAAACGTTGCCAAAGGCGCCCGTACCAAGCGGTCTGCTGTAGTTAACAACCAGATGCTCTCTCGGTATCTCCCATTGGTCGAAACTAGAAAGCACAAACTGCCGTAAAGGTTTTAAAATATGTATTACTTGGACAAGATTCTAATTCTCTTCCTTGGACAAGGTTAAATGGTAATTGCAATATTCCATAATCACTGCAGTTTTACTAAACAAAGATAAAGAAAAACAAAAAACGAACGACTTTTGGCACAGTTCATTCTTCTCACGATGTGCAAACAGCATTTGAGACTCATGACGAATGCGGAAAATTGTCACTTTGCGGTCCCAAACCTGATAAAAAAGCTAACTGAAAATTTCGATTCAAAGATAAAAATTCAGCGCAAATAATCTAAAAACATAAAAATTTCTGCCAAAAAATCACCAGTCTAGTCTGACGATGTTTGTACACGAAAAACGTTGCCAACCCAATGACAACGGTCAGCCCAAGGAGTGACACGACAATACCCGAAACGATGTATTTTGATTTCGGATTCTCCGATCCTAGAAAATTCACACAATTATGCCACTACTGTGAGCAATTACGCAACAAAAAGTCAACAATTTTGTTAAGTAACTCAATCACTGGTTTAGCACACTATCAACTGCGTCACCAACCAGTGCAGCCAGCAGTTTCTCCAACAACAATCTGCAGATTCGAGAAACCTTTACAAAAATCAAAACAGTCTCACCATTTTTGCTGTCGTCTTCAGGCAACAGTGATGTGCAAATGTCACGCGCACCAAGTGCATCCAGTTGACTGTATGCATGCAGGCACACGTAGTTACTGGCGTTGTTGCAAAGCTCCAGCTCTCTGGCATTCGAATTGATCACAATTTTCGCGGTCGTCAGAATGAATGAGCCTGGTGAAGTCAGTGTATCCGATGGTCCCGTCTGAAAAGTGGTTTTCTATTTTTGTTATGATCAAATTGCGCAACATTTCAAGCAATAATGAACATGTAGATAAAAACATCGCGCAACAACAGTTTGACGCAAAGAGTCGAGTCCATTTTTGGTTTTAATGTGAAATTGTTGAACGTTGTTTAGCGGTGAAAGAGTAGCTGCTTCAATCTTAGGACACTATTGCTGCACAAAAACGTTGCATGATACTGTGAACCCACGAACCGAACCTCTGACACTTTCCACGGAATCGGATAAGCAGCCTTCATTTCCATTTTCGGTTGCTTCTCCACCTCCTCGATTTGCGGGAACTTCTCCAGCAGAAGAACGCAGACATATTTCACTTTCGCGTCGGTCGTCGGTAGAAAATCGTTATAGCCGAACGAATCCTGAGTGCACGCACGCCGTAGTACCGACAGCATTTCAGCAGTCGTCCTCAGGGGCGTCGAGTCATTTCGGAGCCTGTTGAGGCTCGGGAACGCGGTCTGATTCATTCCATCGCCACTAATCTCAGCTAACGCCAGACCGTTCGTCCATGGATATTTGTGACCGTTGATATCGATTTGAAACGCGACCTCGCTGCTCGGCGGATAACAGGACTGCGCCGTATTTGTGATGAAATTTCGTAGGTGTGCGAAATTCGAGTCGGTCAACTCTTGGAACAGAGCAGCGACGAGAATGATCTCGACACGGCATTGGTCTGAAAATCAATGGCATACATACAGTGTGAACTAAACTTGTGGAATTGATTTTATGACCTAACAAAGGTGATCATATATGTCTTGTATTGCTAAATCACCCCGGCTACCTTAGAACTTCCGTGGTTTGCGTACTGCCACTGTGCCTTTCAGCTTTCGACTTTCCGAGCCGAGGGAATTCAGCCCCGTTAACAGGTTTGTCTCATGTCTCTTCAGGCACTTGAACAGAACAAAACACACATTCAAAACTGAAAAACATATCCAACTGGCTGATTGGTTGATGCATGTATTCTGTGCGTGGTTGCTATGGAGGCGGAGTTTGATTTGCGTAGAATTCATGCATCACGTGACCACCAGCCAATCAGCTACAGTAAAACTCTAATTATAGAGAATCAGCTCACTGATTGGTTACTGATCACGTGAGATGCACACTTCCGCCTCGATTCCACAGCGATTTCTGCACAAAAAGCATGCATCAGATCAGCAACCAATCAGCTGATTCCCTATAATTTAGAGTTCGACTGTAGGCGTAGTCGCTCACCATGGCACAAGCCCAGCGGATTCACGGGCGCCGCCGTGCTACTCGGAACTGCCGTCGCGGTGGCCGTACTCGATTCGGCGGCCTTCTTTTTCGGATAACACGACTGTCCCATTTCTAATAAATCCTCCAATTCCACGGTCTTTGACAGCGGAAACTGACGCTCGTATTTATCTTGGAAGACGGCGTTCCAAACGGCCGATTCAGTGGTGTTGCCGTCTAGCACAATCTGAAATTGTTAGCGGATGAGCAATAGTGATCCATGAGAGAGCCAAAAAAGGTCCAAAAGGGGAAATAATGAAGGCTATTAAAGATGAGCTAATAAGTCAACAAACGGGTCCAATAACGTTTTTAATTTTTGATTGTTTTCACCCCTTTGTGATTCGAAAGATTCTTATTTATGTGTTGCTTTTGGCACGGGCTGTTTGTTCTTATATTTTCCAAAAAGTGTGCATCTCTTTACAAAAACAAAAGATCGATTCCTACTGTCGAACCGCTTTACCATGACAATAAAGATCGCATCAGCAGCCAGCGCGCGACACTGAATCTGCTCGGCCGCTTGAGACAACGCCTCCGAAACGAAATCACTAATCAGAACGATCGCGGTCAGTCCGCAGAACGCCGGCTCTGCTTCGGCTAATTTCGTCAAATGCGTCGCGATCAACTCACGTGCACTGCAATTCCAATAAATCAGGTGAGTAGTAATTGAAAATTGACAGGATGGGATAAACAACAGCAACTTTTTTTGATTTTTTTCGCACCTTGTGTCTTCGATTGGCTCGGTGCTGTTCACTTGAACCTGCGATATCGTAAGTGGACGAATGGCCAGCGCGCACTGGTCGGCCGTATGACACCAGCCACTGAATTTTGATTCACGAACTTGTGTTGCGACATGACAAAGAAACTCAAGTGCTTTTTGACAATCAAGCACATTACGTTTAAAACACCTAGTTGTTTGACAGGAATGAAAACCAACACAAAACAGCTCGAAAATAGTCGAGTTTTACCTTTGAAAATTGCTCCCAACAACCTCAATGGCGCCGACTTGCGCGTTCAAACAGTTTAAGGACGTGTTCAGCATGTAATTCTTCAGTGCGTCGAACAGAATAATTGATTCGTTTGTATGCGACAGCGACACGAAAAACGTGATTCGCCACGGGCTTGTCTCTGCAGTGCATTGAAGAAATTTCAGTTTTTTAATTTCACAAAATGAAAACAGAACGAAACGAAAACACAAATTTCAAAGAAACCACAACAACTATTCTTTAGAGTTTGACTTGATCGACAGAACCGTTTTTAGTTGTTTTGTTGAACAAGCACTCGAGGTCGCGAGCCTTGCGAATCGCAGCGACGCTCGTTGCTGTGCACTGAGCAGAAGCCGTCGTGGTGGACTGAATGTTTCGGAGGAGAAAAGTTTCAGAAATTTTTCGAATTTGTCACCCTCATGGCCTGGTGGTAGCGCGTTCGACTATTGTTGTCTTTGCGTTCGGGGGCTCGAATCCCGCCGAGAGGTGTATAGGCACTTAATGACAGAGAACAACACTCAATGGGCACCCTACTTGAGGTGTCTGTACGCTTTTCTGGGTTAGCCCTTGGCTGAAAACATCGCCTAAATTCCCCAACAACAACAACGTGTGTCTAGCCAAGCGTGTCCGAATTTGCGAATTTACACAAAATTTGAACAAGCAACAGAGACAAATCACGGAAATCGGCGTAGGTTCGGAAGTTGGCCGATGCGTTGTCGGCTGTGGGTTGCACGGCTGCAGCTGGTGCACGAAGTCACGCAGTTGAGCGTGTTGAGCGACCGTTATGAAACGGCAGAAGTTGTTCGGTTGTGTCGTTTCATCTTCGTCCATTATCGATGCTGAAACGAATTTCAATTTGGTTGTAATTTGCCACAAGTCACATTGCCGGAAAACCAAAAAAATTCAAAATTTTGGCTTTTGCAAAACTTTACGGTAAGCAATAAGCCGTCTAGTTAAAAAAACATTGTGGAACTGTCAAAATTTAAAGGAATTACAAGCAAAACTAAAAAAATGCCCTCGCAAACTCTGTACTTTTGCCAGTTTTGAACAATCGATACACCAGGTCCGCTCTCTTTTGATCGAACGAGTTTCTCAGCACCGAAATCAGCGTGAAATGAACACGAAATTCAGCGACGAGTTTTGTCAGCCACGCTGCGTTTCTCGCCAATGCGTCGTTGATAAAATCCGACAGATAAAAAACTGACGCTCCATAGTCATTGGAGTACCACTCTGTAATCTGTAAAAGTTTGAAAAAAAGCGCCACACATTTTATTTTTCACGAGATATAAAATATTCCAGAGGTTTCGTTACTAGCCAGGGTGACCGGTAGCTATTTAAAGTCAAGATTTTGACACCAGACACATTGTCATGGAAACCCCTCTCCACCCCCACAGTGACAACACCAAAAATGCAGCTGGAATTCAAAAACAAGAAAATCTTTTTGTTTTAGAAAATTTGAAACCGACTTGTGTCATAAACAAATGATTCAATTCGTGCAGCGGGAATTGAACCGACTGCAAATCGCGGTCGGCCGAAATCGCGACGCGACCGTACGTGAGACCGTTGAGCAGATTTGCGCACTCCGGTGGTGTGTCGCACGAGTAGTGAACGGCGCTGAGGTTGGGTTTTTTGGGTTTTTTTGTTTTTTCTCATTTGTTTTGTAAAAGTTGTGATTTTTTTTTAAATTTCCTGCTAGTTGTCTGCCAAACACGATGGTCCGGCCGATGAAACGACCTCAAGTTAAGAGCCCACAAATGAACGCAATAATTTGTGGAATATTGTTTCGGGGAAAGGCGAACAATTATGAACGGTTAGTTGAGCTTTGAATGTTGAAAAATTCACAGTTTTATTTGAACAATTGTACTTTTCGGTTTCGAAAACCGGATTCGCGTGCGTCGCCGTCGACGGCACGACCAAGTGAACGGTCGTTCTTTGGCGACTGTCGCTGAGCTCATTTGCGGTCAAACAGCGTTCGGAGACTTGCGCAATGAACGAACGAATCTGATCGAAATGCTCGCGACTGCCTTCGCTCGACAATGCCAACAGGAATACGAGGTGCCATTTGTCGCACTGTTGCCCTGACATGCAAGGAGTTTATAAAAAAATATGATTTTTTTAAAGAATTGTGAAATCGTTCGGAGATAAAAGCGTTGAAATTGCAAAAAAATGTCAAAAACTTGTCGCCTGCTGCTCACATTGGCAATTTGTACTCGGCACTGCGATGCCGGGCGGCTGAACGAACGGCTGGAATAAGCGTGTCTGATTCTCAGTTCCACTCAGTTTCAAACTGTCCGACCACAAGATCAATTGAAGTGTCAGCAGAAATCGCGCGATTGGTGTTATTTTCATTTGTGCGCTTGTGTGTGTCTTGCAACAACGACAACAGACACTGGGACTGGACGTTCTGGATGACTCCAACGATTCGTTGATTTCGAACAACGATAAACGATCTGAGAACTGAGCAATAAAAAAGAAGATTGTCAAAATAAACAATCGAGAAATGGACACGATTGGATGCTTTCCGAAATCGACACCGATGCAGTATATCAACACAGATGGTGTTATTCCCACGCTGATTGCTGACTGACTGTAAACTCGGTGGTTCAAACTCGCTATCTCCTTTTCGGACAAACAGGCCAGAAGCTGCATAAGAATCTCAGTATTACTGAAACACTTTAGCTAAACTGAAATCACCATGTTTTTGTAAAATTTACGGTATACACTGTAGTTTAGCAATCCAGGGTTTTCATGGATTGGAAGCAATCGAAGATGAACCTGCAGTGCTTGTTTTGTGTTTTCTCTCTTATTTGGCAAATTTTTGCACCGTATAAAACCATTGTAGTTTTTAGGATGTTTGTCTGTTGCTGGTTTTTCTAAGGTACTTGCTTCCTTATCAGTAAATCGTGACACGCAGCGCTGCTTTGGCTCTTTAGCCTTTGACTTTCATTCAAAACAAAACCACGCACACCGTGTACGTCTCCGCGTTGTTTGGGGGCCCGTTGTTTGTTTTTTGTCTTGGAAACGAAAGTAGGAATAAACACTAAATCATGCATGATTACGGACTTTTGTAAATTTTCAGGTCAGGTTCATTAATCCATCAAGGTAAAAAAATTATGATGCACGGTTTGTCCGTTCGCCATGTTGTTGTCCCACTGCTCTAATCGATCAGCTGCATAATTAATTTCTCATCGTTGAACTCATTGATCGTTTATTTGAAAAATTTGATTCACGATTCCATGACAACAAATGTTGTTGTTCCCTAAATGGGCTTGTATGAGTGGCTTCTTTTTGCACGTTCGACCTTAGCTTAACGTTCCACTTCATGGTACATGACAGAGCACCAATTCGAATTCAGTTTGTCTGTCATTTTTAGTTTGACTTTTACCTTTTTTTAGCTTTATCATGCGGATGCGCGAGCGAGCGAAGCGAGCGGACAGCGCATCACGGATTATATGAGCCGTTATACCCCAGCGCGCGTTTTCCATATAAAGATGATGTCGTGCAGCGAGCACAATATATGCTGCGACCAAATTTTCGCGACACACGAAACGAACATCCAAAGTTGTATGTTGTGCCGCGGAGAAATTTTTTTCGAAGAACTTTACATACGTTCTAGACACGAATAACGTATTCTGAAATCCGTGTTACTTATTTTTGTTTGTATTTTTTTTTCAGGTATGTAATCATATGTGTTCGCCCTTTCAATTTTTACCTGTGACACTTTCACAGTCGAACAAAAATGTTTCCTGGGGTAATTCCATCCGGAGATTTTGAAAATTGAGTTAATTTTTCACGCAGACCCTGTTTTTGGGTCAAAAATTGGGCATTTTTAAAAAATCGAAGGGTTTTTACCTGGTTTCAAGTGTTCGCCCTTTCAATTTTTACCTGCGACACTTTCACAGTCGAACAACAAAGTTTCCTGAGATAATTTCATCTGAAAATTTTGAAAATCAAATTAATTTTTTGCCCCGACTCTTGTTTGGGGCAAAATTTGGGTTTTTTCAAAATTTCAAAGGATTTTATGGGGTTAGAAGTGTTCGTCCTTTCATTTTTGTCTGAAGTTGTTCCAAAACCGAACAACAAAGTTTCCTGGGGTAATTTCATTCGAAGATTTTGAAAATCAAATCAATTTTTTGCCCCGGCCCTTGTTTGGGGCAAAATTTGGGTTTTTTCAAAATTTCAAAGGATTTTATGGGGTTAGAAGTGTTCGTCCTTTCAATTTTTGTCTGAAGTTGTTCCAAAACCGAACAACAAAATTTCCTGGGGTAATTTCGTCCGAAAAATTAAAAAATCAGATTAAGTTTTTGCCCCGACCCTTATTTGAGGCAAAATTTGAATTTTTTCAAAATTTCATAGGATTTTATAGGGTTAGTAGTGTTCGTCCTTTCAATTTTTGTCTGAAGTTGTTCCAAAACCGAACAACAAATTTTCCTGGGGTAATTTTATCCGAAGATTTTAAAAATCAAATTAATTTTTTGCCCCGACTTTTGTTTGGGGCAAAATTTGGGTTTTTTTTCAAAATTTCATAGGATTTTATGGGGTTAGTAGTGTTCGCCATTTCAATTTTTGTGTGAAGTTGTCCCGTAATCGAACAACAAAGTTTCCTGAAGTAATTTCATCTGAAGATTTTGAAAATCAAAATAAATTTTTGCCCCGACCTTTGTTTGAAGCAAAATTTGGTTTTTTTAATGTCAAACGATGTTATGGGGTTAGAAGTGTTCGCCCTTTTACTTTTTGTCTGCAGTTGTTCCATAACCGAACAACAAAGTTTCCTGGGGTAATTTCATCCGAAAAATTTGAAAATCACAATAATTTCTTGCCTCGACCTTTGTTTGAAGCAAAATTTGAGTTTTTCAAAATCTCAAAGGATTTTATGGGGTTAAAAGTGTTCGCCTTTTCAATTTTTGTTTGAAGTTGTCTTATAACCGAACAACAAAGTTTCCTGGAGTAATTTCATTCGAAAATTTCAAAAATCAAAATAATTTTCTACCCAGACCGTTTTGGAGGCAAAATTTGAGTTTTTTTCAAAATGTCAAAGGATTTTCTGGGGTTAGAAGTGTTCGCCCTTTTAAGTTTTGTTTGAAGTTGTTCCACAACCGAACAACAAAGTTTCCTGAGGTAATTTCATATAGCAATTCGGCCGACAGCAGCCTGGTGAATAGTACCCGGCCCTCGGCCGACAGCAGCCTGGTAAATAGTACCCGGCCGATAGCAGCCTGGTAAATAGTACCCGGCCGATTGCAGCCTGGTTGATTGCAGCCCAGTTGACACCAGCTTGGTCTATAGCAACGCGGTCGATAGCGGCCTGGTAGATAGCATCCCAAAAACAAGTTTGGTTCGATAGCGCTCCAGTTAAGGGCTTAGTCAATGGCGGCTCAAAAGTTTTTTTGAAATCTAAAATGACTAAATTAAAAGCTGGAATACCAGAGAAAAATGCGCTTTCTGCGCATTTAAAAGGTGGAATATGTCAGTAATTATGAAAGTTATGTGCTAAATAGAATAGACCTTTTTCAGAACAAAATATATAGACATATACAATGTTGACACAATAATAGGAATCATATACAATACGTCCGACAAAGGTTTTAGTTTGAAACAGCATGCAAAATGTAAAAATTGGTGCTATCTTTTAACGTTTTCCACAACCAAATTTTTGTATTATTTATAGCTAGCTGTTTATTTTAACTATTTATGATTTCGGTTGCACATGGCAACCCTCGTGCTTTGTATTGTAGACAAATGACCTTTCACATTTGCGGATTTCGGGCATTTAGCGACCACTAAAACTACTAAAATAACAATCAGACCTTAGCTCGCTGACACTGGTTTGTTCAGGACAAATTGTATCGCAGAAGCATTGCGGAACGCAAGGTCTCCTGTGGCAAAGGCAATGACTCACGGGACAGACGGTTTATCCTGCCACACTAGTTGAAGGTGACACCGGTAAAAAAGGTGAAAATCAACGGAAGACAACTCCTTTTTGTCACTGGTGCTGGTGTGTACACAGCGGTGCGTCCGTTAACAACAACGAAAAAGCTACATGCAACAATGTTTTGCAATCTCTAATTTTTCTGTTTTTTGCACAGAGTTTACAGAATTTCGCACATGGCGTGATTTTAGATTAAATCGAAGAGAACAATTAAAAAATAACTTCAAAGTTTTACGCTTTTCAGCAAAACGAAAACAAAAACGAAAACTTTCGGATTCGCTGCCCTCCGGGGATATGGCGACCGCAGGCCACCGAAACCGAAATCGGGCTAAGATCACTGGTGCCCCCAGGACAGAGCGGGGCTTAGAGGCTGCCCCCTCACATGCCGAGGGTATTGGTTCCACGGGATGGTGAGCCGTCCATTCCCCAATCCCACCGGAGTTTGGTACCTTCGGGTTTCCGGAATCGGTGGGGGGCGTGCTTAAAAAAAAACAAACAAACGCGGCGCAAAAATATGACCCTTATGTACTTGTATCCGTGTGTACCACATCAGAGACTTGAAAAGCGTTGTCGAGCCAAGTCTTTCACTGCATACACAAGGACATATTCCTCTTTTTATATGCGT